>RXPK01002646.1:0-108211 GCA_004143645.1 Protaetia brevitarsis | reverse complement strand
TCGTTAAAAAGTGGCACGTCTTCCAACAAAACGGGTAATTATTTCTTAAAAAATCCAAGTATACTTGTCCGTTAAACGATTAGGGAGAAATACTGGACCAATTAAACAGTCCACCAAAATAGCAAGCCAAACATTTAGCGAAAAAACGTTTTGGTGATGCAGTACAACAACAGCATGGGGATTTTCATCTGCCCAGGCGTGATTGTTATGAAAATTAAATATTCCGTCTCTTGTAAACCCAGCCTCGTCACTAAATAACATCTGAGTCGCAAAATTAGGAGTTTCTGCCAGCTTTCGTAAAACCCAATGACAAAAAACCCTACGTGCATCATAATCGAGAGGAGCAAGAACTTGCACGCGTTGAATGTGGTTGGGATAGAGCTGCTGTTCCCGCAGAATTCTCCAAATGAGAGGATGACTCACGTTCAGTTCTGCGGCAAGTCTTCGGGTGCTAATATTTGGGTTGTCTTCTACCCGTCTCAAAATATCTAATTCTACTGCGGGAGAAGAAACTGATCTAGGTCTACCAGAACCACCATTAATTTTAAATGAACCAGTTTCGGACAGCCGGATATAAAGTCTTGAGAAAATCTTATCACTCGGTAACAACCGATTTGGAAATTCTTCGGCATACATACGCCGTGCTTCAGTGGCATTACCATTCGCACGACCGTACATAAAATGCATATCGGCCATTTTTGCATTTGTGTACTTATGCATAATTTGAGAACAAAAAAAAATTGACGCAAATGATAAATAATCTGATGACAGATGTCTGACAGAACTAATTTTAAGTCACAATCAGTTGTTTGACAAAGGGAACTATTCTCAAAACCGAAAAATGTTTTTTTTTTTTTTATTTTAAAAAATGCAATCGACTATATGTTAAAAACAGTTGAATTGCGGACCCATGTTGACTAAGACTTTTTTGTTTATTACCACCAGTACTATAATTGGGTAAAATATCCGACAACCTTTTTTTAACACACTGTATATAAACATCTTTACTCACCACTAACTGCGAATATCTGTATATACTTACAGGCCGAAAATAAGATATCAAGGATCGTAGAGCACGACCTAGGGAGATTGGAGAACCTCAAGGTGCTCCATCTTCGGAATAACCAGATCCGAAAACTTAACGGATTCTCCCCGAATCTGGTCAACCTGAAATACCTGAATCTACGTCAGAATAAGATCAATAAAGTTCGTCAGTTCAGAAAACTCGCTGGTCTACCGTCCTTGGAAACGCTGATCATATTGCAGAATCCCGTATCAGGTACATCTTTTCGAAAATATCGATCGCTCGCGACAAGAATTACCACATCACCGTTCTTCTTGTTTCTTTCAAAGGAGGAACCGCAGAAGGTGTGGATGAGGAGGAGGAAGCCGAACTCGATGAGGAAGATCGCGTTGAAGATATTATAAGGTAGGGTAAAGGATTCCAATATTGGGATTTGGTAATTAATTTCTCTTTGATAGAGTCCCGCTGTTGATCTTGCTCCCAAATCTGAAACGCATCAACAAGGTTGCTGTCACGTTTGAAGAACGAGAAGAGGCTAACGAGAATAAGCAAGAAAAATTAGAGGAGATAATGAACGAAGACAGTAAGTTACTGTAAATAAAGTACGTGCAAAAAAAAATGGCAACAACTGGTTCTAATTTAATTCCTGTTGCCGTAATTAAACCCTCCAAACCTATTTTATTCGCATTCCTACAAAATTTAAGCTTTTGCTAGTAATATATCCGAAATAATGCACGCCGCGTCTGCCGAAATAGATGAATACGCGTTCGTGACCCTAACCGCTAACAATCTTTGTGCCGTGATTATTTTTTTATTTCTTTAATGTGAAATGCACTTAAAAACAAACCACCGATGAAGTCGTGCACACTGTAGAAAAAGTTGCAGTAAAATTACATGTAAAATCGTTGGGAACAAAGTTGCCTACAATTTTACAGGTAAATTTGCTTCGTAAGGTAAAATTTCTACCATCTAGTAAATTTCACATGCTGATGTGTTTTTCAAAGATTGTCCTGTAAAATTCGTATGTAATATTTATATGAACTCTATATTTACCGAACACTGAAGTAATTTTCATATGTATTTTTATAAAGAGAGCAAGCGACTTACCTAATTCTTTTATAGCACCTAATAGGTCAAAAAAGGTATAAAAGTTTCCTCCTAATAACAATGTAAAACTCGCCTTGGGGTAATAAGTAGGTACACACGTCTAGTATAAGAATGATCAAATGGAGGAATCAGTAATTGATCAAATTTAATGCATTCGATTGTCTAGAGTGTTGATTAATAAAAAATATACACTTTCCGAGGTGATGGTTTATACAGGGTGATTCACGGAGCCCATTCATTGAAAGTTCATGGTTAGTTATGATCAACTTAGAAAAGATAACTTCATTTAACTAATAACTTCTGGTTATATCGAAAGTCATTGCCAACTTTGATATTATAAATAGAAACCTATATTTTTTAGTGTATTTTTAGGTTCTAATAGGCATTTTTATAAAAGTCGAGAGTTATTTTGGTCTTTGGTTAAAAAAAGTTTAAAAAAATATTATATATATTCCCAGTAGCCAACTATATTTATTTCATATTTCAGTAATATTTAGAAAATATTGAATCTTTCTTGAATATTAGTTATATTAACATAATATGTATGTATAAAATATTAAATTTAAATAGTACTTATACACAACTACACTATTTTGTTTAATAACTATATAATATTAATAATATAATATGTGAATTTATATTGTCTGAACTTAAACAAAAGTTATACAGTATTTCTACCATCTTGTAAATTTCACATGTTGATGTGTTTTTCAAAGATTGTACGGTAAAATTCGTATGTAATATTTATATGAACTCTGTATTTACCGAACACTGAAGTAATTTTCATATGTATTTTTATAAAGAGAGCAAGCAACTTACCTAATTCTTTTATAGCACCTAATAGGTCATACTGAATCGCTCAACCAGGGATCAAGAATGAACACGCTTATACGCGAAACCTACGATTGTTTGTGACGTACATGATATCATTGAGCCAATAATAAGTTCGACAAACGAATGGAATTACCTACGCGCACAGATAAATAATCCAATAACCAATCGCATTGCGGCGTATGAATTTCGTATTTTCCATGATATCTATAGTTTTACCCGAAAATTCAAGTAAAAACCAATAAATATAAAAGATCCTCATATTTTTACAGCAAAATTAATAGTTCACTAGTAAAATTACTTTTAAAGTGCACTAAATACCCCAAAAAAAATGTCAATTTTACACTTTTAAGTAAATTTTGAGAGTAAATACAAATTGTACATGTTTTTTCCTGTATTTTCCTTTTGAATTTGTTACATCTTAAACTTACATGAAAAAGCTATAAATTTTACCGAAATTTCTTTTTCCATGTTAAATATCCTAGAAAAAACATGTAAAACAAAATTTACATGATTTATTGTGGTAAATTCACAACGTTATTACATGTAATATTCCTGATTTACCATGGCAAAATTACTGTAATTTTTTACAGTGTATCTTCCTTATCTTTTAAATCCACCTCATCTACATCCACTGATGCGTAATTATTTTTTTTTTTGTAACTAAGATATATTATTAATGTACCACACAACAGTTAATTGAATGTGTACTAATGAACACAGCAGAAATTCACTTAACATTAACGGGAATCAAGAATAATAGGATTAAAATTAAAAACATTATTAAAAAAACCCAGTATATTAGCTATTTAATAAGAATAAGCACGCTTTTATAATCCGATTAAAGACGCCTGTTACAAGAATCTACTCTAACGTTATGTATATATGGCCATCTCTCTGCGCAACGTTTCGAAATTATCCCTTAAACCGTTGATTTGGGCCCCGGCAAGTTAAAAGTTAATTATACCCCGTCTATATCAAACTACTGACGCACGGGACAGCTGGGGAAATCCTTTGAACCCGAAAGCCCTGGATATATTACGAGTAGTCAATGGTCGACTAACTCTTGGGGCAGTGGAGGAGAAAGGGGAGATTTCAAACGCGCCACCGCCAACTTTGTAACATCAAACGGAAGGCTGTTGAGACTGTTCAAGAGAGATCCAATATCCTCCAGTTAAGATATGTAAAGAGGCGTTTGCAAGTTCTTATTATGTACACAGATATACCAAGTGATTCAAAATGATTGTCGTAAGAAAAAAACTGTTTTCCGGAAAAATTATCTATTCTTATTACCAATTTAATGAGCGAAGTTAGCTACATACAAATTTCATACATTCAATGAATTTTCTTGACATTTAGCGACATTGGCGTGCGTGTTGTAGTATCTTTCGATTATTTATCGTATAATTTTTTTCAAATCGTTTATATTTACATATAATATCATCAACAATAGTATTTCTGAATACTGTAAGAAAATAAGGAATTTATCTGTGATAATAGCTCAACAACAGGTAAAAAAATCAATATTAACATTAAGTGAAATAGTTTATTACATTTTATAATTTTATAGGCTTATCATACACTTCAGCGCAATGAGCTGTCAAAAGAAAGTTACATTTTTATCCCTATAAAGTTTCTACGGTATAGGAATTATTACCATTAGATCACGATAGGCGATTGGAATATTGTCATTGGTTTAATAACAATTTAAGGGACAATGACTTGCTAAACAAATCATTTTTCTCGGATGAAGCCTGGTTTTATCTAACAGACTATATCGATTTACAAAACTATTGTATCTGGTCTGCAGAAAATCCACACGAATTTCGAGAAACGCAATTGCATCCCGTAAAAGTTGCAGTTTGGTTAGCTATGTCCAGGCAATGAATAATAGGGCAATTTTCTTCGAGGAAACTGTAACAGCCCAACGTTACCAATAGATGTTGGAATTGTTTATTGCAGAGTTACAAGAAAATGAGCTTGAAGCAGGTTATTTTCAGCACGATAATACTCCAGCACATTCTGCTCGACAAACCTGCCAATATCTTCAACAGTTTTTTGCTGACAGGTTCGTTAGAGCACAAAGATGGCCACCAAGATCGCCTGATCTAACCCCATTAGATTACTTCATGTTCGGCTATCTAAAAAATAGGATCTATAGAAACCGCATGCATACCATAGAAGAACTGAGAGATGGTTTTGTCACTTAATAATTATACTAATTGTATGTTATAATTTAAAGTAATAAATAAATTCAGTTAGTACTGAATTATAAAATCATAATTTAGTAAAGTTAAATTAATTACATTTCATTTTTACAAGCAGAAACACCAATCCATAGTCGTTTATATAATGCGAGTTCAAATATAGGTTACGTTTTCCTTATTTATGACAGATCCGTTTACTTTCTTATGTTCCAACACTGACTTAGTTCAAACCTTCATTACAAACACGCGGCATATACCTACACCCTGTTACTATCTATAGGAGCGCAATTGACAATCTTTTTGAATCTCATAGTATGTTCACAAAAAGTGGTGTTACAAACCTGAAATAGGTGGGAATCAGAAAATCCCAAAGCATCTAATCTAAATTTCAATAAGAATTTTCTGTTAAATTTAAATTCTTAGTCGAAAAAATCCTTTCTTTCGTTATAGAATCACATAAGACATATATTAAATCCGCTTCCAAAAACAAACTCTATACATGTGGCAACAACACAATGTGACTCGCAGCAACGCTAACCTCCGAAATCGGTTGTAACGATTTGGCCCCGTACCAAATTTCTATACAACAGCTCAACGCAACGTAAAGTTAATGTCAGCCCCCCCGGTTTGAAACGATTTCCGGGACATTTGATCGCGGGCAAATCTCAAAATCCGTATCGTAAAGGTTATAGTAAAGGGTAAATTTAAGTGTTAATATAAATCCGTTTCGCGATGTTTGTCCGTTAAGGACATTGAACTGTTATAGATAACTGGAACGACTAAGTATAAAATTGTATTTGATTGAAGCCGGTAGGAAATTAGGCAATCATCATAAATGTACATTGATATCTATGACAGACAGACAGTGATGGATGTCCCTCAATCTCTAACTAATAATAAAAGATTGAATGGTATTAGTCCAGTGTTATGCGCTAATGTTAGAAGATGCATCTGTTTGTTGGTTTGACAACATAGCACTCATAATTACATCTGTGGACATCCTTGACATCTGTCAAGATTTACGTATTGTTGTTACTGAGACTTATAAACAAATCTTCTAACTTATGAAGATCACATTTATTTTTTATCTCACAACTCCCAATGACCTTCAAAAGTAGTAAATAATAGTAATATAAACATTTCCGCTAATGCTAGGATGTGCTGTGATTTGACGCATAGCAGTAATAATTATATCCACCGATATCTTAAACATCCCTCAAGATTTACGTATTGTTGTTACTCAAATCTATAAACAAACCTCCAAACTTATAAAAACTACATTTTTTCTCCCAAAACTCCCAAGGTCTTTTAAAATGTCGGATAGCTTAGTACAACAATATGCGCTAATCTTAGAAAGTGGATCTCTGTTTGGCAACATAGCAGTGATAATTACATCTGTCGACATCCTTGACATCTGTCAAGATTTACGCATTGTTGTTAGTTAGCCTTATAGATAAACCTTGAAATTTATAAAAACCGCATATATTTTTTCCCCGACAACTCCCAGTGTCCTTCAAAAGTATTGGGAAGGTATAATGAAAATAATTGATATAAACACGTTCCAATTCAAAACCATCACCTTCCAAACTGAATTTTAGATTTTCGTCAAACAAAATTATATTCATAAGGTATCAGTATTTGGGAAAAAAAAAATGATTTCCTAACTTCCTCACAAAAATTAATTTCAACATTAAAACAAAGATCCGTCCGCTCAATAAAAGTGAAAGAATTTTAAAAATCGACCCGCTAGTTCTGAATCTACTTGCGTTAAGCGAACTGACCATAAGGCGCATACGACAGACAAGGAGGCATCTTCTCCGTCTTAAATCGACCCGCGCATTTTGGAATACACGTCTCCCATACGACGTGCGACAAACGCAACAGGAAAATTACATAGCGACCCGTAAGATAGAAAAGGTCGTAGCCCATTTTATCCCCACTCTATCGTCCGCACTCCGTCTGTCTTATTGGCGAAAAGATAGGAGAGCGTAGTCCTGTACATCGAACCGAGTTTCACCCCAAGTTGATCCCCCTTTCCCCCCCGCCTCCCACCGCAGCCTTCCATCGACCGATGTACGGTGCATCGATCGACTAAATCGTCTATAACTTTCTTATTTATCGATTGAAATTCGTGAAATTTGGTATGCATGTCAGGGGAGCTATGCTGCGTAAAGCCCCGTTCCCACGGCCTGTGGCTCGGCGAGCCTGAACTGAAGCTTGTCATACCACGTGCCGTGGGAACGCAAATACTCGATATGGCTCGGGGTGGCGCGGCCTTTCCCGTGAAATGTCGGTAAATGCTCGGACATCAAAGGCTTGTGGCTCGTCGGATGACAAGCTCGAGCCGTGTTCCCACGGCCTGTCATTTAGCTTGCGGGTATTTATACAGAAATTCTAAAAAGTTTATCAGTAGGCTGTCATTCAAAAATTTTGAAGGGTTGTCATAAATTTTTCGGTTAATGTCAAGCGTATTTGCTGATGCTTGTTGAATATCTTTGAGACTGGAGTGGTGCAATGAAGTTATAATAGAATTTCTGAATCTGTATGAGGGAGAACTCCCCAACATGAACAGCATAAATAACATAAGTGTCGATTGTTCCTTAAAAGAATTAAAGAAAAAATAAGATAATCTGATGGCCGCTTACAGGAAATTGGCAATGAAAGTTAAAAACAGTACAAGAACTGGGGCTGGAACTGATGAAATATATAAGCCAGATTTATTTAGATTTATATATCCTTTTTTTAAAAAAATTGGCACAATACAACAAGATTCATACTAGTTTCTAGCAAGTTTAGAACTTTAGCTACAATTAACTAAAGTGAACAATAAATCATAAACAACTTGAGTTATAATTTAGAGAAACATACAAAATACGAAAGTAATATATAAAAAAAAGGGAATAGCGTACGCGCCGAATAGACGTAGCGCGCCGAAGACGTAGCGCGCCGAATATTTTCAATGACAGCAGTGACAGTTACCGCCTAGAATTTGCTGTACGTTTTAAAACTGATAGGGAACCTCTGGTAATTTGGCTCGAGGTTGCTCGTGATTTGCCAAGCCACGCGCCGTGGGAACAGTGACATCTGTCATGGTTCGATATACCACAAGCACACACGGATCACCTCGAGCGGCTCGTGGCTTGCCGAGCCTGGCCGAGCCACAGGCCGTGGGAACGGGCTTAAGACTGCGCGATCAAAATTTTGAAAATATGATTTGGATTTACGTTTATCGGGTGATAAAGATGAACAAGGAGTAAATTTATATGTTTTGTATATACTAATCACACGAAAATCGAGGTAGATTGACTTACGGCTATTTGCACCGGTTATATTTGAGCTTAACTTAAGACTTAAGTAGATCCTAAACTATGATTTCGTTTTTCACCATTGTTTAAGGACCAGTTAAGTGTTATTCAAAATAAGCCGAAGATTTGCCCGGCTTAAGGTCCAGTTAACCTCACTTTTAGTTTCAAATGACAAGTGTTGCGGCAAGTGAAAGAAGACTTTTATTTGTTGTATTACGGTGTTTTCGAAGTGTTTTATTTATTGTTGTGGGGATATTTATTATTTGTACATTTTTGAAACAAAATGGCGCGTAATATCTTAATAAATAACATAATGTTTGAAGATGATGATGAATTGGACGAGTTAAATATAATTTTTTGTTGTATACCTAGACAAGTAAATGAAAGGGCAGAATAATTTTATACGTTTGACGAACTTCAATTTTTCCGGCGATTTAGGGTAACCAAATGTACGACATTATTTATACTGAACCTGATTGAAGCTGAAATTGAATATCCTTGATGTGTGAGTAGGTATAAAAAATAATTTTAAGTTTACCATGTAACCCAAGACGAAATAACCATTCCTATGACCACGAATGCATACAGTTTGTTATGTTTTATCTAATTAAACAACAAATTTTCAGCAATAATAGTGTTGCTTTTATGAATCAGCTGTTAATATTCCTGAGAATGACCTGATAACAATAATGATAACTTGAAAACTCGTATCAAGAATTAAAAGTCAACATTCTCCTTCTTTCTGTGTGTTTCTGTCAAAAAACTTACAAGTTACAAATCACACTGTCTCACACTGTTGCCATCCGTTTTCAATACTTAGCTAAGCGTTATTCCTAGTTTCGACGGTACGAAACATATTCACCTTAAGGTTCATCTTAAGCTGAGCCTCTACTTAACGAAGTTTGTTATTAGGGAAAACTGGTGCAAATAACTGTTATTGCCCTTTTTTGATTTAAGAAATCTTGAAAAGTAGAACATTAAAGCATTCCATGCCGTATACAAGGAGGTACTTTTAACAGAAACGATATTATCATTATTATAGTACCTTTAGTTAAGAAATTATGTTGTTTATTTTTAAAAGATGACGATTTATCATAGATAGTTTAAAATTTGACGGAAAATATCAAAATGATAGTAAATTTGTTTCTTAAAAAAAAATTTCCTCAAAACGCATTTCCATGGTAAAATTTAAATACACATCGGCTCGTTGGCATTTATTAAAACGTCATTCTAAAAACACCATCTCCACTCCTCTCCTATTTCCTTTCGCCTTTCACACTCGAACGTATGCCAAAACCGACGAGTTACAATCTAAACTCGCTGCAGACGCGGCTCCCTCTTCCGGAAGACGTTTGAATAATTCATACGAACGATTTTCCTCGTCTATTCTGCTACTAAATCCAATCTTTCTTTCGCAGGCAGCGAAGACGAACAGGAAGGCCCCACGACCACTGAATATTCGACGGATTACACTACAGAAGTGGATGAAACCCTTGACACTACGGCGGGGGGTAACGTGAGCACCGCCTTGGACGATTAATGTTTTGGAAAGGGATCGTCAAAAGTTGTAATCCTCGATATTTATTTGAGATATGTATATCCTTTTAAGTCCTCCTATGTAGCAGCATATTTAATTTACAAATAAAGTTTTCAAAACCGAAATGTCATTGCTGAAAGTAATTTTAATAATTTTACACAGTCTAACCCTTTTAAATAATGCATTAATGTTTAAATAAATAAAGATTTTAAATGTGAGGTTTAACTGTTAAATTCTAGATTCATATTCATACGTTAAATAAACATTTGACGTTTATAAATTATTAAAATCGATAATTACGTGTCCAATATATTTAACTATCAAATTCAGAAGTTATAAAATAATCTAAATGCAAAATAATATCTATGATATTCGTGATTTAAATCCTTTAATATAAATCTTTGAAATTTATTTAAGTGAAATATTGCCTGTCAAATTCGATAATTATCTGTCAAATATTACATTTAACCATAAAATTTGATGTCATTAAAGATTTTTCAAATTCATTAAAAATATGTTTATGAGATAAAATTTGACATTTATTGCTTGTTATGTTTATTTTTTAAATAAAGTTGATGAAAATTTAAAATACATTTTTTGACAGCTGAATTTGAGGTTTCATTTGCTACAATGTTAAAATTTGACGCTTGGCGAATTAAATTTAACGTTTCACGAGTTGAGTGTCAAAATTTGACGTTCGCTAAAATTTAGAGATTTAGACTCAAAAGTTTGACAGTCAAATTTGACGTTTAATACGCTACGATGTCAGAATTTGACGTTTGACAAATTAACAGGTTAAAATTTAACGTTTTGCGAGTCGAAATGTTAAAATATATTACGTTCGCTAAAATTTAAACTTAAAGATCTAGACTCAAATGTTTGACAGCTAAATTTGATGTCTCATATGTTACGATGTCAAAATTTGACGTTTAACGATTTAACAGGCTAAAATGTAACGTTTTGTGAGTTGAAATATTAAAGTATGGCGCTAGTTAAATTTTTCACTTAAAAATGTCGACTCAAATGTTTGACGTCTCATAAGCTACGTTGTCAAAATTTGACGCTTGACGAGTTAACAGCTTAAAATTCAACGTTTCACGAGTTGAAATGTCAAAACATGATGTTAGCTAAAATTTAAATTTAAAGATCTAGACTCAATTGTTTGGCAGCAAATTTAACGTTTGACGATTTAACACACTAACATTAACGTTTCACGAGTTGATATGTCAAAATATGACGTTCGTCAAAATTTAAACTTAAAGATCTAGAGTCAAATGTTTAATAGTTAATTTGACGTTTACGATGTCAAGATTTGACGCAAGGCGCAAATGTTTGACAGCTAATTTTCAGGATTAACATGCTACGATATCAAAATTTGACGCTTGACGAATTAATAGGCTAAAATTCAAAGTTTCACGAGTTGAAATGTCAAATTATGACGTTCTCTAAAATTTAAACTTAAAGATCTAGACTCAAATATTTAATAGTCAATTTGACGTTTACGGTGTCAAAATTTGACGCTTGACGAATTAACAGGTTGAAATAAACATTTTGTGAGTTGATATGTCAAAATATGCTACGATGTCAAAATTTGTCGATTTAACAACTTAATTTTTGACGTTTTACGAGTTGAAATATCCAAATATGATGTTCGTTAAAATTTAAACTTAAAAATCTTGATTCAAACGTTTGACAGCTAAATTTGACGTTTCATACGTCATCATGTCGAAATTTGACATTTGACGATTAAACAGGTCAAAATTTAACGTTTTTTATATGTCACGTTGTCAAAATTTGATGCTTGACTAATTAAAGATCTAAATAATTCAAATGTTTGACAGCTAAATTTGACGTTTAATTTGTTAAGATGTCAAGAATTGACATTTCATATGTTACAGTGTCAAAACTGAAGCACTGTGAAACTTGGACATTTTTAAAATATATCTGATATATTAAAATAAAGTTCGAGGTTTATTACTCATTCTATTTAGTCCGAGTTAGCATTTACCTGTCAAATATATAATTGAATATTTTTCAAATAACGTTTATCAAGAATAAAACTTAAATGTTTGACAGCTAAATTTGACATTAGATAGACGTGCTACAATTGCAGAATTTAAAACACTGTCAAAATATCTTTAAAATATATTTAAATTAAGATAAAGTTTATTATCAATTATTTCTGGCTTGGCGCTTACCTGTCAAATATATAGTCAAAGATTAACTTTATTATTTAAATAACGTTTATCAAGACTAAAACTTAAATGTTTGATAGCTAAATTTGACACTATGTATGCCGCAAATCAAAATCTAACGTTTCATTAATTAAAGAATAAATTAAGCTATATGGGTAATACGGTCTTTAAAATAAAACTGCTAAATAACCTCAATATTTCATTATATATTTATGACTTCCTCAGGAGGACATCTACAATATTACAAAGAATATGAACTAATAGTAATAAAATATTTAAAATAATACTTACAAAGTTCAAAAATAATAATCAAATTATACGTATTTTAAATTTAGAATTTTTAAAATCAAAAAACATTTTTGTAAACAAGGTAATGTTACTATGTATTTTTTAAAATGTTGCAATAAATATGGTTGAGTTGATTTGTGTCTGTTTTGAAATTAATTGAATTTTGATTACTGTTAATATGAACCATTTCTAGAAATAACCGCTTTTTCAACATCAAGAATTTTAGTATTATCATAATTAAAATTGTGGTCTAAATTTTGAAAATGTAAAGACAAGGCACATGAACGTTTACCTATACGACTATCACTTTTATGTTGGGTTATTCTATTCTTTAGCATTTGAGAAGTTTGACCAATATAACAACCTTGACAATCACGACAAGGAATATTATATACCAAATCACTTTGGTCCAGAATTGGTATCTTGTCTTTAGTTTTTGTAAAGATTGTTCTTATGGTTGTTATATTATACTTCGCAATTTTGATATTTTTAAAATCTTTAAAATGTTTAATTACTTTATTAGTTAAACCTTCATTAATTAATTAGTTAAAATTTGTTAAACGTTTCTCAAGTTGAAATGTCAAATTACATATAACGTTAGCTACAATTTAAAGTTAGAAAATTAGCTGTTAAATTTCTTCACATTCGAAGAATAAACTTTAATCGTGAAATTTAAGGCGTTTTACATCAAATAAATGTCTTTAAAATATGTTTATAAAATAAAATTTGACATACCTGTCAAATAATACCTTTATTTTATTTTTCTAATTTGTCGTATGGTGCAACGATAAACTTAAAAAAAATACGAAACAAAAAAACCTGAAGTTAGATGACATGATATCCCACAAAGTTATTTAGGGGAAATTGAAATAGATTACCCCGTATTCTCCCATTCTATTTTTCTTTTTGCATCACATATTATTAAAGTAAATTTCTCGGCGGTATTGGCTCAGGGGACGTGCAATATTGTGTGCTCGCCTGCACGGTACGCGAAATTGAGTTAAATTGGCCGGCAAAACTCCCCCGCAACAGATCCGCCCAAGGTTCTGTCTTTTCAAACGACATCAGGCAAAGACGGGCCACACCACGCTGCATTGTAATGTTGACGTCTAAAGTTTCCCGAGCTCTTGGACATGGCACAGCAGTAGGTACCAACTAAACGAAATTAATTCCAGACAGTGTATAGGAGATAAGGGACTGACTGTTCTACGACGTTATATCTTGAGCGTTTGAATAGAAAAGGTGGTGTTCCTCGTAGTCCGCTGCATTTGATTGTACTACATAGTACGATTTCTGTAACGTCAGAAACTGCGTCGTTACTAAACTTTCTGACCTGTCATGCAGGCCAGCGAATCATTATTCAAACGTCCGTGCAACTATATAGCACGGCGATAAGGTACGAGTATAATAAATATCCTTCTATCTCTCGAAGTTCCGATAAAAATTCCTCTATCACAATCGCTCCAGAAAGTAATAATATAAATGACGTGGAATGACTTTCAGATTTTCGACGGAATTTCTTCTTTAAAAGCGGGCGGCTACGCCTACGTCTGTCAGGGGGAAGGTGGGGGCGTTTCGGGGGCAGATCAGAAAGCTAAGGATGGGCGCAAGAAAGCAACGATAAAGCTTCAATCGCGAACCCGAGAGTCGAAAGTTTACTTTCTTCGCGTTGGCAATCCTTAGAACGGTACATTCACTTCAGCGAACGGGAGAGATCTCTGTCGGATAAGAAATTGAAAAGCTAGGGTGGTAAGCGTTGAAAAGGGAAGACGGTTGTAAAAGATAGCGTTTTAGAGGTATGAAAAAAGTATGTTTCGCCTTGTTATCGATGATGGAGCGTACGAATGTAATTTTTCATCGCGGTCTTAGAAGGGGAAATATATTAGTTATGGTTGACTGTCTGTTTTACCGCTGTTTCAATTAATAAAATTTAGTAATGAGCTGCTAGGATATAATAATTGGCAATAAATTATTGCCATATATGTATGTTGGTATTTTATTCTAGTAGTAAACTTTTGTGTTATTATGACCACCCAAATTCATATAAATAACAACACCATATGTTATTTATATGAAATTATGTGGTGATAATACTATCTATGTAGGGAAGTGGGGCAAGATGGGAACATTAAGCTTTAGAACACTGCATCAGGATTGCAAATTGATATACAAGGTTCTAAAGTAGCTTGTTGTAATCTTTAAACATTTATCTGCTGATGGATGAATTTACAATTTTTCGATGGGTACTCTTGATGTTGTGAGAAAATTTTGGGTCACTATCTGGGGGCAAGATGGGGTTCCAGGTGAGTTAAGAATGGGTCGTACCATAAATCTAGGTAATAGGTAAAAAAAATAGATTCTTAAAATATTCTTAAAAACATGCAGGAACAAAGCTTAAACTCTTTAAAGCGGAACTACTTAAAATAAAAAAAAATACAATAACGATAAGAATATTAAACTTAATCTAAATCACAATTGAGACAATAGAAGACGAACTCATCCACGTATTCGCACAGCCTCCATGTACCCAACCTCGTCATCCATGGCATTGTATCAATACTTCCCTTACAATACTAACATTGAGCGTCATCTTCCTCAACAGAAGAACTTGATTATTTCTTTGACGTTTTCTAAAAATCTATCTCTTTGCTTTCCTTACAAAATTCGGCTTCTTGATCTCTTCTGTTTTCTTCTTTGTCATTTTTTTTTTCTTTAACTCTTCCTAAGCACTTCTAGTTGCCTTAGGGATTCTCCAGACTTCTATTTTCATGTAGCAGATTTTTATACGTAGTGCTTGTAAGGATTGTTGTCTTTCCCTTGTTACACTTTGATTGAACCTGTACTTTATTCCTAACATGAGAAATAAGCATTATGTCTTCGAGAAAGCATAATGGCATATCCAGGCATATCGAACCAGACTGAAAAGTGAGATAGTGATGTCCCCATGTTGCCCCATACCAATAGCCCCATCTTGTCTCTTTGGGACATTTTCTGGTTATGTTATAATAACATATTAAATATTTGAAATAAACAAATAACGCACTATAGAAAATTCATGCAATACATGTCAATTAATGAGCACAAAAAAGTGTAGTTGTAAATAATTTACTTATGCTTCCGATACTGGCCGTTGAACTCGCCATCAAAATAATAACGAAATTCTGGAAATTGCAAAATTCATACACAAACAGCAATAACTTTGTTATTACGACTAGTAAAGTTTCCTACATTATAACAAATACAAAACAGCACTTGTCAATATTAGGACTGCTATTATTTGACAAATGCTTACTGTCGTTTTGTAGATAAGACGATGTCCCCATCATGCCTCGTGGCCCCATCTTGCTTCACCCTCCCCTATTGGTTGTATTTTATTCTAGTAGTAAACTTTTTGTTATTATGACCACCCAAATTCATATAAATAACAACACCATATGTTATTTATATGAAATTGGGTGGTGATAATACTATCTATGTATCATAAAAAGACAATGTAAAAATGAACTAACAAATATAATAAAGAAGATATTTCTAAAAATACTTATATTTTAGTAGTGTGTTAAATAAATGACAAGCGAAATAACGAATATACGAACTTTACATCAGCTCTAGTAAATAAGAGAATAAAAAATAAACAAAATTCTCTAACAACTACATAAAAGTATTGTTTTTGTCAAGCTCTGATGGAGGCAATTTAATTTTATTTCAAGTAATAATAGCTATTTTGTGTAACAACCCCACACAAAGGAAGTTTCACTGATTAGTTTTCCTAGCTTTTATATCGATTTTGGTTAATAAATACCTATGCAAAAACACATAAACAAAATAACATAAATACATAAAATACATATTATAGAAACTCAATCATTATGAAACGTAAGCCCTCAGAACCTATTCTTAGTTATTATTATTACTTGTTACAATCACCCTTTTATAATTGATAGAAAAATGTCAATTTATACTTTTCCGTTCAAGAAACTATACTTTTTTATTTATGAATCAATGATGATGATTTAATATTTCTCTTTATAAGATGTTTTAACTCGAAAAGATTCGTTGAATCAATCTCCCTCGATTTTGGCCTGACAACCTATACAAAACTGTTCATTTTAATCTTTGTTTATATTTATCAACTATTAAAGAAGATAAATCTGATTTTAGCTGCATATATTTTCGAAACTCATCGGAATCATCTACATTTTTAATGTATTTTATTTGCCTGTAAGATATGTAACTTTTTCTCCATTTAAATCATTCTGTAGCTCCTATATTTTCCAAAATAGCGATATCGTCTGGGTTAAAATTAGCCGCCCTATATATGATATCAAGTGACTTGTACTTCTCTCTACAAGATTCTTTAAACCGAAAAGATTCATTGAATCAATCTCCCTCGATTCTGCCGTGAAAACATATACAAAAGTGTTAATTTAAATTTTTGTTTATATTTATCAGCTAATAAATACAAAACTAAATCATATTTTCAAAATTTTATCATACAATCTTACGCACCATACTTCTCTTAACATGCATACCAAATTTCACGAATTTCCATCAATAAATAAGAAAGTTATAGACGATTCAGTCGATCGATGCACCGTACATCGATCGATGGAAGGCTGCGGTGGGAGGCGGGGGGGAAAGGGGGATCAACTTGGGGTGAAACTCGTTTCTGTGAACAGGACTCCGCTGTCCTATCTTTTCGCCAATAAGACAGACGGAGTGCGGACGATAGAGTGGGGATAAAATGGGCTACGACCTTTTCTATCTTACGGGTCGCTATGTAATTTTCCTGTTGCGTGTGTCGCACGTCGTATGGGAGACGTGTATTCCAATACGCGCGAGTCGGTTTAAGACGGAGAAGATGCCTCCTTGTCTGTCGCACGCAGCTTATGGTCAGTTCGTTTATCGCAAGTAGATTCGGAACTAGCGGGCCGATTTTAAAAATTCTTTCGCCGTTATGAAGCGCGTACTAATTTCTTTTGAATGTTTAAATTAATTTTCATGACGAGAATGGAAAGTAATTTTTTTTTTCGAAATGATAATGACTGTGATTATTAATCTATTATTATCATAATTTTTTAGTGATAAAACTAAAGTATTTGTATAGTATTTGATAATTAATTTCAGTTTGAAAATTGGCTAGGTTCATTCCATTCCTTTAATATAAAATATCTTTGTCACAATATGTTTCGGCCACAAGTCATAATCACCAAATGTGAAACGTAAAAAAAAATTAAAAATGATAATATGAAATGACATAATAATGAATGTAGGACAATACAAGCGCGTTAACTAAATAAAATTAATTATTTATATTAATATTTATTTATGACTACTATATATAAGTATGCTATATTGAACTAAAATTATGAAAAAATTGTAACTAAAATGATAGAAATTTAAAGCAGTGTACACACTACTGTGTGATATATACTGTTGTATGTTGGTTGTATACAGGGTGAGAAACAACGGAATATCTCTAAAACACTGCATCAAATCAAAAAAAGATTTTAATAAGATTTGTTATAATGTAAGAGGCTCACTGAATGGTGCTGCTGAATGAATTGAAATTTTAATTGGGAACCTCCATTTTGTATTGCAGATTCTGATTCTACGCCATCAAGTATGTAGTTTTTGTTTGAAACTTTTTGTTTCGATTCGTAATAGATTGCGCTGTAATCGCAAAAAATATGATTGTGAACGTTTAGAAAAAACACACAAAAAAGAGAAGCAAGCAAACATGATTTTGTGCTTTTTTTAATTTTAACATTAAATAACATTTCAAAAAATCATGTGTTCGAAACTGTGCCCCTTCACTTCGATACATTTATTTATTCGCAATTGGAATGCTATTCAACGATACAAAACCGTACTTTATTCATGGTGAATTCTTTCACAAAGTTGAATTTCTTTCACATGTCATCCCGGAGCATGTCCTAGGTTTGATCGCCGACAGGAGATTAGTATCCCAGTAAACGAATTGCAAATTTCCCGCAATTATATTTAGTAATTTCAACTTAAAGGTATTCAAATAACAATTAATGTAATACAAAATCGTGTTAGGAAACTTCCTGCTTTTTATTAAAGTTACTAAAAATAATTGAGAGAAATTTGAAATTGAATTTATAGAAAAACTTTAGGTGAATATCACATGATGGTTATTCACCACATTTTTGCTTGTATAAATTGATTTACAATAAAGGAATTACATTTACTAGTATTATGTTATTGTTGTTGCAGGCTGCACCGGTTAGAATGCTCTTTTTATTTAATGAGTAAGGGATAACTATATTATTTGGTTGCTCTGCTATCTAGGTAATTTTACTATACTTCTATTGAATTTCTATTATGGCGTTGCAGCGTGTGAGTTATACTTAAAACTCGCACCTTTTTAGTGATTATTTACATTGATTCTTATTAAAACTCCATGCTCGTAATACAAGATAAACAATAAGAGTTTATGGAAATGCGTCATCAGCTATGAGGAAAACTGAGCATTGGTGACATCATCGGCTTGAAGAAACTAACGAATGTGGTTTAGTAGTTTCTGTTCGGCTACTTTAAATGTTCCTAGGATGTCCCGGAGTCAATAATACCGAATGAAATACCAAGAAAGAGAAAGGAAAGAACTACTTGTTTGTATAACTAACAGCTCTTGCGGTTTCGCGTGTGTCAAAAACTTCGCTCGACGTTTCGCTGTTCATACTGACAGCTTCTTCAGGATAACTGAACCCGTCGAACGAAAGTTTTGACACACGGCGAAACCCGCAAGAAGCTGTTAGTTATAGTTACACCGGCCGTGAAAGCCTACGCAGTGTTACTTTGTTTTGTGATTATGTGCGCTGGCGTTTTGTACCTTTTCGATGTAAGTAAAAACACGTCGTGGTTCTTATTTACTACTATATTTGATTAAATTAAACAAATGAAAACAGGTAAAGTTACATTGGTTTTACACGGAAGTTGGTGATTGGTTTTACTCGTTGAATTGAGCTGCGTGGATATAACTATAATTGACTGTGACTCGTGACTCTGCAACTGCTCTTCCTTCGGGCCAGTTTTAACAGCTGGAAACTCTCCCGAAAGTGGGGGGGTAACAAACAAACTAAGGGCTGTAAACATACTGCTATGGTATGGCTCCCCGGTTGTTTGAACTCTATGCTGTTAATTTTCCTAGATCAAGTTTTGGCGTTGCCGCGCGCAAATTCTCACTTAGATTTAATTGTAAGAAAGAATTTAATAGTTTTGTTTGAGTATTTTATTGTTCAGTTGTGTACAGTTAATTTCATTTATTTGTACATTTTGCGTACACCAGTATTGTATATAGTTTATATGCTAGTAGTTTCTTTGCGAGGCGTTGCGGCTTCATCGCACGCAGATGTAAATTTCATATATATGCGAGTGTTACCTTAGAGGCCCCGGGCAGTTACCAGATTGACGAGCGCGAGTATGGTTTGGTTTTAGTTTTCTTGGTTACCGTTTTTGGTAATTCATTTTTATTTTAAGATGTAGTTCGTTCTTTTGAAATTTTAAAATCGTCCATCTAGCAACTCACTAGTTATTAATAAGTGTTATATCGTTGTGCACAAATTATATGTATAAGGCCCGTTAATAATTTTCGTTTTAGAAGTGATCGCGTTTAGAGTTTAAATTTTCCGTTTTTTTTTTGTAGTTTTCAAATTAATTTTATTTTGATCACCTCGGGGTAGGTGAAGAGAAGCTCTGGGCTTGTATTTTGATTTCATTTTGATTTTACTTGGTTTTCCATGTTGATTTAATTAAATTGTAGTTTGCTGTGGATTTTTTGAGACCACGTGGATTTTTTGTGGTATAAGAAATTCCTTCTAGAACGAATCTACCATTTTGTTTGCTAAAGGATTTGCATTGTCCTTTTTAATTGTAAATTCACGAAGGGGTTATTTTAATCCAATACCTTCTGTATTACGGTTTTTTCCTCTTTTGTTGTTAATTAAATGTTTTTTTTTCTTTTTCTTTTTACACAATAAATTTTAATGATTGTAAATATCATTTTAAAATCACAGTTTCTTTTATTTTTGAATCAGCCATTTCTATTATTAGGGATTTTAAAGAAAGTCAATTTTACAAACGCCCACTATTACTTTTCATGAAAGTTACTCTGAGATATAAGAATCTCTGGCGCCCTTTTAAATTCATATTTGCTGAGCTAGCTAAATTAATTTTGTCATTTTTAATTTCTTTAAACTTATATGCTTGGACAATCAGTTCACAGCAATACGTCACGGGAAAGTACGAACGTCAGTCCCTCGGTATGTTCGGAGAACCCGGAGAAAGTGGTTAAACCGGACGAGGGCTATCAAATACAACATAAAAGGATTATCTTAAATACTAGAAATACTAATCAGGTGTTTACAAGAATATTGTGCCTCTCTTTTCCGAACATACTTTTTTCGGAATATTTTTTTTTTACTAAAACATGCAACTCATGTTTCATTTGACAATCTTTCATATCTCTAGCTTTCCAGATACCCCATACTTAAATATCGGGAAAGGATTCACGTATATACGACGACTTAGCACTTTTTTAGATATATCAACGCAATCTACAATGCGAAAATCGGACCGCTTTAAGATTACCCTCATCCCCTATCGGACACGCTCTCAACTCGTGCGGAAGAGGAAATCGCGAAGGACCGTTGTTACCGCCTTCCTGTCGAGAGGTGCCCAGAAAACGCGCCCCCATAAAACAAAAGACGATCGCCGTAGGAGCCGGCGGAGCGGAGGGTAGCAAAAAAAATGAACGACGCCGCGCGCCACGGCCGGCCCACGCGCAAAAAGCCCTACGCTCCTACACAGTAGTACAGGGGCCCGAGAACCTGGACAATATTTACTCGAATAGTCCGGGAGGAAAGTTCTTCGGAAGCGATCGGCGCGTTCCGGAAAGGTTCGCTTTTCCCAGGGCCTTCCTCGCGATATTCAGTGTGTCCGTTGGTAGACGTGGAGAGCGACATAGTCGGCCGTGCAGTCGCGTTGTCGATTGTTTCCGTTCGACGCGCGAAAATACGCGCGCAGTTTGCCGAGAGTATCTGTACGCGTTATTCGAACGTTAAAAGTGATACTCGATTCATGTTTGACGTTTTCCTCTTTCTCTTTATGATCTTACCAAATGAAAACAAAGAATGATTTAAGATAAAAAAAATTCTAGTGATTTCTGACCGATTTGTAGTTATCAGTATTGAAGATGGGCCATGGCTTTTTGAAAAGGGAAATTTAACAATGATCCACAGGTGAGTTTCCTAAATTACCGAGACATATAATAATAATAATGGCATTATACAAATTATACCTATGTATATACATATCAAACTCATATATGCCAAAAAGGCTAAATCATCGTAAGATGCTCTTCCTTTAACCTCCAATCAGTTATGACGTCCAGATTTTCACATTGTAATACACACTTGATACTCATCCAATTTATACTTCGTTTCATTTTTCGAAGACCCAAGCAATTTTAAACGTCCTCCTGTCACTTTGACGGATAATAAAAATATATATATATACAGGGTGTATCAGATATAGAGGTAAATATAATAATATGTAGCAGCTGTAATCATATACAATCAAAAAGTCTTAATGCACAGGGGGTCTATCTGTAAGCATTAACGAAAAAAAAGAAATTTTATAATGCCGTGGGCTAGAGCCGCACCTGTGCCCAACCTAAATGCTGTCCCGAGTATACCCCCCACATACCACTATCATTCAGCCATTATCGCTGTTAGTTTTGTGTGGATCGCCGCTTGGAGTGCAAGCCACTTCCAACATTTTATTTAAATTCTTCCCGTCTCGAAAAGACGATCCTTTTCAGGACCATCATGAGTTCATATAAAGGAAATCGAAGGTTGATGCATCGGCAAAAGCGCGGGAATGTATAGATTCATTTTCGCGCGACATCATAGTAAAAAGGCGTGTTTGCAAATTTTCTGTATCTACATTTATTTCCGTGCAATTCGATTCAATTCATTTTGCGTTATATGATTAAATAAATTCAAAAGAAATAACTCAGATTCATATGGTACCGTTTATTAACAACTAACTCTCGATTCGACAAAGCAAAAGAAAAATATTTACGTTTTTTGTAACTACTGAAGTCGCATATCCGGTGAAATTCGGACGTCTTATCAGGATATTAAAAATAATACTTTGTAGACTTACGTAGAATGCTCTTAACAAAAAAAGAATGTTTATTTTATAAAAAGAAGAAATTTAAAATGCCTCAGTTTTGCTATTTTTACAAGGGCCTTTATTTATTCAGAATGACGTTAAATGAACTTACGGCATACCGTTAAGAATAATATTAAATGAGTGCAATGTATTTATACATAATACCACGTTTAGCGGGTGCTTAACATGACGTTTCCTTGCATCAGGCCCGGACTAAAGAATTTTTGGCTCTAAATTTTACTTTTTTTTTTATTCTTTAATCATGAAATCCGGTTTCGGTGGGTTTGTGCTTTATATGTCGTGTAGTTAACACCCAAGCAAAATTTACTTTTTTATTTGATACACCCTGTATATATGTATAAAATGATTATTTTACCGGATAAGTTCCTATAAGCAAGGGTTTTGCGTTTATCCGCTTGGATAAATACCCACGGGATAGTCATTATCATTGGGCTGTTTTGTAAAGCTAGACAATATAAATATAAACAGGCACTCACAAGCAGTGATAAGGAGCCAATATATGTATATACGGTGGTTTTAAAATAGGGAGAAACAGGGTGTTACAACAAAACAAATCAAACAAAAAAACTCTTTTCTAACTCGCACGGTTACTGAAAAAAAAGAAAATTAAATAGTTATCTTGGTGGGCTTCATCGTTTTATTTCTTTTTAAGGGGGTTACAAAACAGTTTATTAACACTTTTTTGTTTGTCTTATGCTCTAATATTCTATCGAATTTCACCCCGTATTTCAAAACCACCCTGTATAACATATACAAGGTTTAAAATCAAGGTTGCTGTTCTGCATCGTGTCTGTTTGGAATCCATAACAACTGTTGCAAATAGATTCCATTAACATGAAATTACCAAATTACCAATTGTCTTCTGTAACGTCATATTTTTTTTTATGAACATGTTATACAGTGCCTGGATTCTGGGGAATATTCTATGGCGGTGTTCTGTGATCTAAGTCGTGCCTTTGATGGTGTGATATAAGAGGAGTTACGACCAGATGGTTTGAAACATACCTGAAGGGTAGAACTCAGTTCGTGTCTATTCAACATCAAACTGACCATAGTAGAAATTGCGTTAGAGATCATCTAATTTAAATATTGAGAAGGTAGTATTGTGGGTGTTATCTTATTTATAGAATATATATTCCGTGATAAAATAAGGGCTATATCGCAGGCAATTCGTAAACAAACTGTTTGTAAACAAGCCTATCCCTATGTCATATGTGTAAAATATCAAACGAGGCCACAAGACGTCAATCTATTTTCTGCTAACTAATCGTGGCGCATTATTGAGCCATTCGTGAGTGTTACCAAGTATTAATAATCTTAGACACTAAACTTAAGTTAAAGATATAATGATAAACCGTATAAAACTTTACCTGTTAGTTTACGATATCTGTCAGTTGCTTACCTTGCACTTTTATGCTTACATTGATAAACCCACACTAAATGAAATATTTAACAAACATTAGGAAATAGTAAGTACAGACTAGTCCGCCTGTTTGGAATTATTTTGCTTTACCTTTTATTGGTTTGAAGGGAAAATGTTGTCTTTTCTGAAGAATTCTGCATCGCCTAAAACTGAAAACGTAGTCGTCAAATATCATTTTATCATCATAAATCATGTGCGAGATCAGTCCAAATACGATTAAGTATAATTATTTTAAAAGAAATCAATACGTCGAAAAGTTTATGGAAATGGGCGCGTTCAGGGATGCTTAACGGCTGAGAAGCTTAGTAAGCAAATTCCCTGAATAGAGCAGTTGACCTGCCGCTGACAAACAGCGGCTGAGTAAATTCACTCAGCGTCGAAATTGTAGGCTGCCTTCCTCAGCGCTGCCAAAAGTAATAGTGGAGAGCGAATATGTTGGTTATGTTATCTGATTGTTAATTAGAATCGGTTTCGTAAAGATTCCAAAGAACCTATAACCTATAATAGTTAAACTGAAAATATTGTTTATTCTGTTTATTTCCACGAGATCATCATTTATTAAAAAATCTACGATAATAAAATCCATTCCGTTTTAGGTATAACCTTGTATAGCTTGTTAAATTATACACTATCGAAAAAGGGTTGTAATTATTTTGACAGATCACATTTATTTGAACAATAGGTTATGTTTCATTCTGTGATTTGGGTTAAGGCATAAAAAGCCATTCAGGAAAACTCGTATTGCTGCTTGTTAGCGTATCTCAGCGCATTTTTGCTGTTATCCAGCAGCTAACCATCCCTGAACGCGCCCAATGACAAGTCATATTTGACAGTAAAAGTCAAAAGATTTATTTTATTTTTTTGAGGATTTTAAGAAACGAAATATTTATATTATTATTATTTATATTAAATAAATGGTTTTAAAATATTATATTAAAACACTAGTGTTACAATAGGGTTTAATATACTATTTTGATTATCTTTTCAATATTATATGAATTATTTGTTTATCTTTATGTTGCAGTATCATTTTGGGGTTATAAACTTTGTTTACAATAAAAATGTCAAGTAATTGATGTCATTATGTGGAAGTGGCTAAAGTACCAAACCAAACCATTTACATCTCATAATCTACTTTAATTATAATTTCTCTCGATGGCTCTGTACTATTTTTTTTTATTTCGCATTAATTTGCTTTCATTTATTATTTGAAATGGGAAATGTGTCCATGTTTGCGACAGAATTATTGTATCATGCGCAAAAACCTAAATAAAAATGTCAAATGTGAAATGTCAAACAGCGAGCTGCGTTACCAACTAAGCATAAAGTGTCACCACCAATAATATCACAAAGTGGTACTCTCTGACACTGTTTTCTGGCAAAACAGTTGAAGCGTACACGGAAATAACGATCAAAGTCCGTATTCATACATTAAGAGATAAATGAATTTTTTCTATTTTGCGTTCATAAAAACGCAATTGTAACACGCTTTTGCGTATCGAAAAGTGCTTCATTGTGATACGCCTTTTTTCATTTCTATAGGTTGGCTGTATTGAATACATTATGACAGAAAGCAAAATTGACGTTTAATGCATGTAAATTGTAAATACTTTAATCAAAAATTCTATACAAATTTAGTCTACATTGTTATTGTTATGAAACGTGGAATTACTGTATACATTTACACTGACGGAATATCACATATCTTGAGCATGTATTGTTATGCCAGGCAAATTCTTCGTAACAAAGTTTTGCTGAGTTATGTTATTGGCTTTAATGGTAGACTCTTGTGATTGAGAATCATTCGATGATATAACTCTAGAATGACCAGATGTACTTGGCCCTGATAAGTTGTGCGCTACAGCCACTTTACTTTTCATAGATGTTTCGATGTAACCCTCAGCTACCGCAGATGACTTCCATCCACCATGACGTTTTATAGTCAGCAAATCACTGCCTACGTCTGCTAAGTGTGTAGCACTAGAACGTCTGAAGCAATGTCCAGTATAAAGCTCTGAATTGGGCAATTAGAAAATCAGCTATTAATTTAGGCATTTTGCCAATCGTATTAATTTCAATCGGCACGATATACAATAACCATTGCGATATGTAAGGAAGAATCTTGAATGATTAATATTTTTTGGTCGCAGGGCGACATATTTTTTAATTAAAGTAATCCTCTTTCATCCGTAATTGCAAAAAACTCTTACGATATTATTTTTTGTTTTAGGTACTGTCACCAAAATAATATCACTCTTAAATTCTAAATCATGTATGGACATATTTGTTAATTCATCTCGTCTACAGGCACCTGTGTAACCCATTATTAAACGATCTAAAATTAAATCCATTACATAAAAAATTACATTTTGCAAATAATATCGTACCTTTATGCTAAATACAATGCGTCAGAACCTTCTTCTATAAATTTATTAATATCTTCAATGCATAAAATTTTAGATTTCTTAGGCCTCGTATCCCCCAGAGAATCGTTTTAAATAGGTTTGTAATTTAATATATTTTGATATGTCTGTATTTTTATAAATGGAAAAGCAAGAACGAAGCATGGAATACATAGACCATAAGGTAGAAGATTTCTTATTTTTACCTTGTAATTCAAAATATGCCAATAAAATGTTTTCAGATATTGTGTTGACATTATTCTGTACAGCCCATAGTTCAAATTGATGGTAGCATTTTTCATATACTGCTTTTGATTTTTTCGGTAATAAATTTATGACGGCGTTGTCCGCAATTTCACGCAGTTGTGGTGGCGTACAAGATAAATTTGTCTCAGTATCACTCATTTTTTACAGTTTACAGAGACTATATTATGAAATATATTGTTTAAACAATTTAAATAGCCGAATTTGAATTTTGAATTCGTCAAATGTCAATCGTATGTCAATGTGACCAACTTCATATAAAAATAAAACTCAACATTTTTAATGAGATTTTTATTAAGTATTTATTATCAATTTATAATGCAAAATAGAAAAAATAGTATAAAGGACTCGTTTCATAAGGCTTTTTGTCGCACTCGTTCATTAGAAAACTCGCCTGCGGCTCGTTTTCTAAACTTGAACTCGTGCGACAAAATCATGCCTTATGAAACTCGTACTTTAATATACTATTAAAGTTTGCGACTTAAAGGTTCAAAACAAAACTACATTATAGCAACTTTGATTTCTACGGACTACGACCGTTTTTGAAACAGTTTGAACGCGCATTATTATAATACTCAGAATTTCCTACAAAATGGCACCCTTATCTCATTTTTACAAAAAAAGGGACTTTGATCGTTATTCCCGTGCACCCTTCAGTTACATAAAGTTCTCATTGTATATCTATGCGAACTGGAAAAGAGATGGCTGTGCTTGACACAATTGCTTGATAGATAAACGTCAAATTTGACAGATATAACCTCTAACAAAAAAAATACTTTCGTATAAACTGACCCAAAGATCCAACCACACCCTGTATACAGTTTCTCGTGTGTTTTAATTACTGCGAAATTACAGAACTCCCAGGACCGCATTTTAATTGGCTCATGCAGCGTATAGCGTCCTGATATGAAAAAGAATCCCCATCGCTTTAGCCGGATAAACGGGCACCCTAATTGCGAAAGTTGCCGCGCGACGACGCACACACCTTTTAATTAAAACGTCCGCCATCGACAATCGCCGGCTTAAATCGCCTTTCACAAGAAATACACACCGTCAAAAAAGGTGTGCGCTGCTGGGGAATGCCGAGCGCGCAATTCCGGCGCACTTACAAACAAGTTCGATCACTTTACGAGTTTGTTTACGTGTGACGCGGGAAGTGATTTCGTTATAGGTTGTTCCGATCCGTGTTCGAAATCGTGAGCGTTTCGAATGAAGAATATCCACGTTGAAATTGAAAAAGGATTGCATGAAAGATATGTTTCGTCGAAATAAGCACTTCGTACTTCGTCCGTATTTTTACACACGTCATATTTGACAAGGAAATGTCAAATTTGACAGGTGAACGTTAAATTGCACGAATAACAGTTAATTTTGACAGTTAAGCGTACAATACATAACCTACCAGAAGATTAAACTGTCATACATTGTGGTAAAGCTGTAAAGTTGGGGAAATTTGACGTTTCACAAATTCGCAGTGTTTACTTATATTTGACGTTTGTTAAAATTTGACGCTTATTTAAATTTGATGGCTGTATAAGCTTTCCGTTTGTCAAAATCGAACATTTATCAGAATTTGACGTCTATTGATATCTGACAGTTGAGAAAATCTGACACTCGTCAAAAATTTGACATTTATCAAAATTGTAAATCTGTTAGTTAAAATCTAATCCTCGCCACGTTGTAATCTATATAATACATATTTACCTGTCAACATTGAATAGCTGACTAGGTAATTCTACTTTGTATTAATGTTTGACATTTATCAAAATTTTACATTTATCAAAATTTTCTGTTTGTTAAAATCTAATCCTCATCATAATATGTCTAGTATCCACTGTCAACATATAATAGCTAACTAGATAATTTTATATTTATAATAACTTGACTGTCAAAATGAAAATTAATATAATGACTGACAGCCAGGCTGTCATTAAGGCAGTCTCGAATCCCGTAACTAGGTCAAAACTAGTTAGGGACTGCAAACAATAATCCCTCAATGCACTGGCACGAGGCTACACGGTGTCCCTGATTTGGGTGCCGGGACATGAGGATATAAAGGGCAATGTAATAGCCGACGAACTAGCCAAGGAGGGCTTTAAGAGATACTTCATGGGTCAATGAGGGGTGAGGTGGGGGATCGAGTTCGGCACCATTCAGTGAGCCCCCTACGTTATAACAAATCTTATTAAAATCTTTTTTTGATTTGATGCAGCGTTTTAGAGATATTCCGTTGTCTCAACATAAAAATGGCTGAGTTTTTATAATAACTAAATGTTATAATACACTTTCTCATACATATCCGTATAATTTATTTTGTTTGGAAAATTAAAATTATATTCCATTTATTTTCGCATAATAACCTTCTAATGTATGTTTCCTCGGATATTAACATTGTAACCCTGGGGTTGGTGTAGCGTTCGATCTCTTGGAAAATCGTCTTGAGTAGGGAGGGTGACTGTAAGAATTATTGCCCCTGGGGTAAGGGAATTAAGGGCCTTTTGTCTTGGGTTACGTTTGCGGTACCCCAAACATTAATTTGCCCGAATTCGCTTTGTGATTTCGGTCAGGTAGTATTAAATGTATACGTGTATGTACCGGAGGGTGGTGGGTTCTTCTTAGGCATAGAAAAAGAAATAGGTAATTATTTTTAACAGAAACGACATTGCACTGTAGGAAAATCTACTGCGTGTACCGATTAATTAAATCAGCTATAACTTTCTTATTTATTGATCTAGGATTCATGAAATTTGGTACGCATGTCAAGCAAAGTGTGCTGCGTAAGATTGTGTGATATGATTTGGAAAATATAATTTAGGTTCATATTTACTAGGTGATATATGTTATCTGGAAATAGCTTAGTAATTTCTACATTGCTACCAATTATATTTTTAATATGATTTAAATACTATATAGGTTGTTATTACCACTTAGAATACATTATTGTTTGGGGCGGTGATGTGAAGCTTACATCTAGTTCTTATGATGCAAAAATGAATATAAGATCTATATCATGATTTACATATACTAATTATAGAACACGTCTTATAGAAAACAAACCGCCTATCTATATTCTGGACGAAAAACTTCGCCCAGAAATTTTATGTTTGAAAACTGTTTGTCCTAGAAGTTTACCAAAATAACTTAATGTTTTAATGTATCTTATTTGTCTGTTTTAATGCATAACTCCATTTAAATCACTATGTATCTTTTGTACACTTTCCAATACAATAATATCGTTTCTGTTAAAAATTTGATCCTCTATAACGCGTAAAATGCTTTAATGTTATCCTTTAGAAGATTCCTTAAACCAAAAAGAATGCAATAAGTCAATCTACCTTGATTTTCGTGTGATTAGTATGTACAAAGCACATAAATTTATTACTTATTTACGTTTATCACCCGATAAATATGAACCTAAATGATATTTTGAAAATTTAATCACGCAATCTTACGCGACACACCTCTCTTGACATGCATGCCAAATTTCATGAATTTCCATTAATAAATAAGAAAGTTATAGACGATTTAGTCGATCGATACACCATGCATTGGTCAGTGGAATTCCAATCAGGTTGGGGTGAAAATCATTTCGATGGACAGGACTACGCTTTCCTATCTCAACGGCAATGAGACAGACGGAGTGCGGACGATAGAGTGGGGATAAAATGGGCTACGACCTTGTCTATCGTATGGGCCGCTATGTAATTTTCCTGTTGCGTTTGTCGCACGTCGTATGGCAGACGTGTATTCTAAAACACGCGGGCCGATTTAAGACGGAGAAGATGCTTCCTTCTCTATCATACGCACCTTACGGTCAGTTTGTTTATACGTGGTAAATTTAAAACAGCTGGACCGATTTTAAAAACTCTTTCGCTTTAGTGACGCTATAGAAAATTTTTAATGCTGATTGTTGGAAATAGGCGAATATAATGATTAAAAATTTGATTTTTTTTAAATGATGAAAATTATTTTTTTGACAACATGGAGAAGGAAAGATAATTATATGTTTTTAAAAAATTAAGGAAGAAATGAAAAAGGAGAAGAGATTGAGGGATTGGTCCAGAGAGGTAATTTGAAAATGTTTTAACAAAAAAAGAAAACATCAACGAGAGAGATAAATCAATTATTTCTTGACTGATTGAGAAAGGGTGTGAACTGATTTTTTTGTAAGCAACATCAAGAAGAGATCTATAAACAAACCTCCAAACTTATAAAAACCACATATATTTTTTTCATTTTTTTTCTATCACCACTTCCAATGTCTTTAAAAATGGCGGATAATATTAACACAAAAATATGCACTAATGTTGGTAAGTACATCTGTTTTAACGACATAGCAGTGATAATTACATCTGTCGACAGCTTTGACATCTGTCAAGATTAACGTATTGTTGTTACTGAGACTTATAAACAAATCTTCTAACTTATAAAGATCACATTTATTTTTTGTCTCATAACCACCAATGACCTTCAAAAAATGGTGAATAACGCTAGTATAAGCATTTCCGCTAACGCTAGGATGTGCATCGATTTGACGCATAGCAGTAATAATAATTATTACACATTGGATACAATTATTGTATCCACCGATATCTTAAACATCCTTCAAGATTTACCTATTGTTGTTACTGAAATCAATAAACAAACCTCCAAACTTAAAAGAATTACATATATTTTTTCTCCAAAAACTCCTAAGGTCTTTTAAAAATGTCGGATAGCATTAGTACAACAATATGCGCTAGTGTTAGAAAGTGGATCTCTGTTTGGCAACATAGCAGTGATAATTACATTTGTCGACATCCTTGACATCTGTCAAGATTTACGTATTGTTGTTAGTGAGAGCTATAGACAAACCTTGAAACTTATAAAAACAGCATGTATTTTCTCTCCCACAACTCCAAGTGTCCTTCAAAAATATTGCTAAAGTAATGAAAATAATTGATATAAAAGTGTTTTAATTTATTCATATATATTTATTATTGTTATTTCGCTCTGCAGAACTGAATTTTAGATTTTCATCAACCAAAATTATATTCACAAGCATCAATATTTGGAAAAAAAAATATTCCGTAATCCCTTCACAAAAATTAATTTCAACATTAAACAGAGATCCACCCGCTTATAAAGCCGAAAGAATTTTTAAAATCGGTCTAGCTGTTTTGAATTTAGTAGATACATATAACAACAAAATTGGCCGTAAGGTGTGTATGACAGACAAAGAGGCACCTCCACTGTCTTAAATCTGTCCGTGAGTATTAGAATTCACGTCGGCATATATAACGTGTAACAAACGCAACAGAAAAATTACATAGCGGCGCACACGATAGACAAAGCGCTTTCCCCATTTTATCGCCTCCTCTTCGTCTGTCTCATTGCCGCTGAGATAGATCCACTGACCAATGCACGGTGCACAGATCTACTAAATCGTCTATAACTATTGTATCTATTGATCAAAATTCATGAAATTTGGCGGGAATGTCAATGAAGGTTAGCTGCGTAAGATTGTGTGATATGATTTAGAAAATATGATTTAGGTTTATATTTATTGGGTGATAAACATAAACAAAGAATAAATTTGTGTGCTTTGTATACGAAAGTCAAGGTAGATTGATTTATTTCATTTTTTTGTATTAAAGGAATCTTGTTACACCATATACAGGTAATTATTTTTAACAAAAACGATATTGCGCTATCAGAAAATCCACGGTGCACCAATCAATTAAGTAGTCTATAACTTTTTTATTTATTGACATGGATTCATTAAATTTGGAACGCATGTGTCAAGAAAAGTGTGTTGTGTAAGATTATGTAATAAGATTTGGAAAATGTAATTTAGGCTCATATTTAGTAGGTGATATATGTAAACACTACTAAACACATATCTGTTGTCTGCAAAAACCTTAGTAAGTTTAATTTTTTTCCGTACAAAATTATCAAAGATAAGAAGTTCACGTTCTTGCCATAGCTTGCTTTAAATATAGACATTCTGATGCCAAAACATCAGGATGAACAAATTATTGCTCCATATGTAACACTTCTATATATTCGTCCTTATTGAAATAGGTTTTCCAGCTGATTTTATCGATAGATAACTCATTCGAGATACCCCTAGGCAAGCCATGTCCGTCCATTAACTAATTAATTATCCCATTATCTTTCGACGCCTTCCCATATAACACAATTTCCACCGCAATTTTCCTCCGAAAGACAAAGAAGCCGCAAGAAGTCCCTCGTTCGCCACACAGGGCCGGACTCGATCGACGTAGAGATGCGACGCTAGGGCACGCCCCCTCGCAAAGTTCCGATTTAATCCGGGCGAAAGCTCGAAAATTAAAATTAATGACGGTTCGCCTACTTTTTTCTAATTAAGAGCAGCTTTCGCCGTTGTAGTGTTTTGTTTCGGTTGGTTTTGGTCATTTGTTTTCGCTGTTTTTTTTTTTTTTTTGGTTTGGCTTTGTATTATTCGTCTGTTCGGTTCCGTCAGCATCAACAATTCAAAAGGGTTTATGCCGTGTATTTTCCGTATTAGGCAGGCAGGGTTAATAAGGTCGGATCTTTCGACAAAAGCGCTGCTGCCGGATTTGCGACCCGGCTTAGTCTCGGGGGTAGTTTTTCGGAAGGTAATCCGAAAGAATACATCGGATAGATGATAGGGTAGGTTTAAAGCATCCATTAGACGTTTAGTTGTTATCTTCATTACAACGATCACATTTAGAATTATAATATTAGGAATTTAAATGTAACTTTTAACAATTTATTTTAATTAGGGACACATTTTTTTAATCTATCAGTTAGTTTTCGTTTTAGCTTTGTGAAGGAATTCATCATAAAGCTAAGTAACAGAAGCGAATGGGATCATAACACCATCTTGAACTTGAATAGAAATACCATCAAATGGTATACTGATTTTCTCCAAAACGGCAGAAGGAACTGGAATAGTAATATATGGGCCTAGAACCACATATTTCGAAAGCTTGGGAAAATATCCAAGTATATTTCAGGCGGAAATATACGCTATTGAAAGATGTGTTCAGTTCAGTACGGATGGGAACTATCGGAAGCAGGAGATTATCATCGTGTCTGATAGTCAAGCAGCTATCAAGGCGCTGAGCACATATGAAATCAGTTCGAAGATGGTCTGGGAATGCCTAGGGAAATTAAATGAGCTAGGCAAAAGAAATAAAGTAACCCTCCTGTGGGTTCGGGTCACACAGGAGTGAAGGAAACGAAATAACGCATAACTCGCGCAAAAAGGGCTGGAATGCTTTTGTAGGGCCTAACCCTTTTGCGGTTAAGTAGCAGTACAATACTGAAGAACTAGAAATAGAAATGAGCAGAGAAAATCCAGTTACTGGAAAATCTCCAGGGAATGAGGCAAAATAAAATTCTTCTGGGAACTTATAACCAAAGAAGTTTACAGAATGCATCACCTGAGTAAGAATAATGTTCGCATTATTAACAGGTAACACTTTCAGCCATTGTAGACTGAAGGACACCTGAGTAAGCTTGGATTGGAAAAAGATTTGAATGTTATTTTGTGGGAACAGGATGAAACACCCATTCACCTTCCTCTCAAACTGCGTAGCACTGTGCAACTCGAGGGCATGCACCTGGGAGCAGTGTAAATCGAAGAGGGAGACTTACCTAGACTGGGCCCTCTGACATCCTACATTTCTGAAAGGAATAGGATCGGAAGGCCAGCTGTAAGCAGCAAGAATAGTGGACACAATGATCTTTAGTCGCAGTGTAACATCACTCTTCTATTTACATACAACATATTCATCCAAGGAGATATGAAATCACCCAGACAATTGTGTAATTTGGTATTTCATGCTAAATGGAATCCATTTGCAACAGTTGTTACGGATTCCAACAGACACTATGGCGAACAGCATTAACTTGATTGTTTTAACCTTGTATATGTTATACAGTGTGGTTTTGAAATACGGGGCGAAATTCGATAGAATATTAGAGCATGATCAGACAAATTAAAAATTGCTAATAAACTATTTTGTAACCCCCTTAAAAAGAAATAAAACAATGAAGTTCAGCGAGACAACTACTTCATTTTTTTTTTCAGTAACCGTGCGAGTTGGAAAAGAATCTTTTGTTTGATCCTGTCATTTTTTTTCTCCCTATTTTAAAACCACCCTATATACATATATTCGCTCCTTATCACTGCTTGTGAGTGCCTGTTTATATTTATATTGTCTAGCTTTACACAGCAGCTCAATAATAATGACTATCTCGTAGGTATTTATCCAAGCGGATAAACGCAAAACCCTTACTTTCAGGAACTTATCCGGTCAAATAATCATTTTAATAAAATAACCAAATGCGAAGGATGAAGGTAATGGCAAAGCCTAAAGGTTGTTTTACAATAAAGGTTATATACATCAGAAATGAAATGAAACTTGAAGCTGGCGCATGTGCAATATATTTTTTACGCAATGAATTGAATGACGTCATACTTAAATTAAGAAATACTTTAAAAGCCACCGTGCAGCACTTTAGAAAAATAAGGTTTTCTTAAATTTAAACGGTTCTTTGTTAAGTCAAAAAGTAAGTAGTGTCGGTGAGATCGGCCATAGCAGCCTATAATATATTTAATTTTATTGAAGAATGCAAATGTCAAAATTTTGACAGTATTGCAAATATCTCAAATACGATTAGCTTTAGGAATAAGAAACGTCAATACAAAGTCATCACAAATGATGTGAGCAATACACTGGATCCACAAAAAACGCACCATTCCATTTAAAATAAGAAAGTTGATGTTGTCACCCTGTATACTAAAAGTACTATCAGGCTGAAAATATTTTCTATAAATAGATGACTACTCTGCAAATTTGAAAATCTAATTTCTACTGGAAGTCGAAAAATTCTAATGACCCAGTTCGGTGGAACACCTGTATATAGATACAACAACATACACTGTAAAAAAAGTTGCAGTAAAATTACATGTAAAATCGTTGGTAACAAAGTTGCTACAATTTTACAGGTTAAATTTGCTTCATAAGTAAAATTTCTACCAGTCTAGTAATTTACATGCTGATGTGTTTTTTCAAAGATTGTACTGAAAAATTCGTATGTAATATTTATATGAACTCTATATTTTACCGAACAACTGAAGTAATTTTATATGTATTTTATTAAAAAGAGGCAAGCAACTTACCTATGTCTTTTACAGCACTAATAGGTCATACTGAATCGCTCAACCAGGGATCAGAGAATGAACACGCTTACGCCGAACCTACGTATTGTTTGTGACGTACATGATATCATTACCCAATAATAAGTTTGACAAACGAATAGAATTACCTACGCGCACAGATATATATCCAATAACCAATCACATTGCGGCGTATGAATTTCGCATTTTCCATGATATCCTATAGTTTTTTACCCGAAAATTCAAGTAAAAACAAAATAATATAAAAGATCCTCTAATTTTTACAGCAAAATTAATAGTTCACTTAGTAAAATTACTTTTAGAGTGCACTAAATACCCCAAAAAAATGTCAATTTTACACTTTTAAGTAACATTTTGAGAGTAAATATAAAATGTACATGTTTTTTCCTGTATTTTCCTTTTAATTTTTTTTAATCTTAAACTTACATGAAAAATCTATAAATTTACCGAAATTTTTTTTCCATGTTAAATATCCTAGAAAAAACATGTAAAACAAAATTTACATGATTATTGTGGTAAATTCAAACGTTATACATGTAATATGTTGATTTCACCATGCAAAATACTGTAATTTTTTACAGTGTACATGAAGCACTTTCTCTACCGGCACAAATAAAACCCCAATATGTCGTCGACGATCATAAATCTACATCCAGAACGGTATATATATACAGCAGCGCTAAACAAGCTCACTTCGAAATGATCCATTTGGGTATAATCGTAACGCTACTTCGGGATACATAAATAGAATAATTACACCTCTGCTACCCTCATTTCGCCATGCTAATCCACCATATTTCGGTTTTAATACGCCAGGTTGTTAAAGAGAATTTTGCAGCTCCGCCAAGGTAAATTATTTTAATTTAATGCTGCTTTACGATAAGCAGTTCCTGTATATGGGGTAAATTATATTTACGAGTTTTAATTTTAAATATATCCTCTACTACGTTATAAATCTATTTAAATTAACCCTGCTGTCCCAAGTAGGTGGGGTGTGTGGGTGCCTACACCTACGCAAAACATAACTTTCATTATCTCATCTCATCTCTATAAATTCCAATTTATGTATATCTAGATTCGTCCAAAAATTACAAAGATGTTTTCATTTTTTTTGTGTCATTTTCTATATATAAAATGTAAATTATGAAATAATGATGAATGGGAGTTTTAGGATATTAAACTCGATATATTTGCGAAGATTTTGCTAATTAGTCAATTTAACCTAACCTAAAATTAAATAAAAAAATCGAATTCAAGCGATATTTATCTGTTAAATTAAATTATAAAATTGTTATAGAATAACCTGTTTATAAAATTTAATGCACCACTTATAGACAGTGACAAAAACTGCCAAAAACTTTTATTATTGTAGTTATAACGCCTGAATTGCAGTAAAAATAGTTATTTGTATCACTAGGCCGGAAACTACAGTTTTGCGAATATGAGTACGGTTTGTAACGAGCACAAATACTCGCAAAAGAGTTTCTGGTCGTGTGATACACAATGCTTTTTGGGCGAACAAATCTTAATTTTGAATTGAAAATAGAAAAGAAATTTTGACACTAGGGAGTTAACAGTATAAGTTGGCACACGTGTTACATACCTTAGTATTTTGACGTTTCCAACAATAAATCTTTTTATTTAATTTTCTTTCTAGTTTAATATCTATTTATCGATAATAATGCAATGAGACACATATCATTTCACATGGTGAACAGTAGTTTTAATGACAATTTATTACACGTCTGTCATTGCTAGAATCTATGTTGGCCAACCTTTTAGTGACTTTTTTATCCTCCATATAAAATACAACCTATTTAGGCGAATTCTGGACGTCCAAGTATCGACAGAGATAAATATACGGAAAAGTATTCCGCGCTTTTGGGAAAATGGTACGGACCGATTTTGAAAATGTTAAACTGTATTTGTCTTAAAATAATGTTTGAAATTTGCGCCAACGTTTTAATTTTTTTATTTTCTATGTATTTAAATTTTTAAATGTAATGTTTGTTATTAAAAACAATTTCTAAAATCGGCTCAACGGTGCATGTGAAGGCCAATGTCTTAATGACAAAACTTTTTTAATTTTAGAATTTGGCCCGAAACAGAAATATTCATTTTTCTTTTTTCCATCAAATGCCGACAGGCCGCCGGCTTCTATTAACCTAACGCACCAGACCGATGTTTGTTTTGAAGACGTATCTACGTACAGATGGTCTGCTATGGCATCACGTAAGGCATAAATATAAGATATTCAATTCTGCTTTCAGTACTGTCTTTTTGTGTATTTTACACAACCCAACTACTTCCTACACTAGTTTTAAATAAGTAGGAAATTCTCAAAATGTGTAAATGTTAATAATAGATAATGTATCTACTTTTTATTAACGAGCCATAATTATAAATACTAAACCACTTCAATAATTTCCTTGATGCCAATGGTATTACGAAACAGAACATCAATAAAATGCAAATAAAAAAATGCATACAGCCATTTTTTTTGACTGAGTAAAATGTACCTATAAATTACAATTTCTTTTATATCCTGCTTAGATTACATACCTTGTATCATAGTTATTTATATTGACGCCCTAGAATTATTTTTGGATTTTGGCGCGCACTGAAACAGGCAATGACAAAGTAATAAATGTTTAGGTAAATAGATTATGGACTTACATTTTTTACAATAGAATATTAATCTTAGAAGAAGCCTTTTTTCTTTTCGCGCTGATACGAAGATGCTTTCGCCTTTTGAACGAGTATCTTTTATCCATTTTAGATAATGCGGTTTGCTACTTGTATAGAAAGAATATTCTTCATACAATAACTGCAGTGCTAAGTCAGTTCCAGACGAAAACTTTAGAGGTACTTGACTACAGGTGTGCGATGTCTGTGTGTGTGTTGAGTGAGGTTTGTATGTTTTACAGTGTTGCACCCGACTCATTTATCCAATTACCCTATAGGAAGTGTATTTGGTAAATCATAGATATAGTATAGCATAACACTCAAGTGAACTGCGAATCTCTAGACAAGCTTAGCAATGCTTTTGGCACATTTTAATATAGGAGGCAAACAATCTACCATCAAAAAGACAAGAGGTCTTTCTTTCGATCTGACTATCGCGTTGGCGTATTCCTGCAATCAGTGTTCTACAAATGGTCTTCACATTCTGTGAATCTCCGAGATAAATATACATTTTTCGGAAACACATTACTCAATTTCAAAGCAGTCACTATCTACTGATTCAAGTCGGATTATATATCGTTTATAATATTATGTTTCTGATTAAGTTTTCTTATGAGCCTTAGTAAATCAAAATTACTGATTGGTATCATAATTTGCTTTTAATTTTTGGATTTTTATCAAAAACCTATGAATAGTGTTAACCCATACATCAAGTCATATGACAGACTAACTATGTTTTGAAAAGATCTGATTACTGAACGTATCATTCTGTACCACCAATTCGACGATTGTGCTACCTTCTAGTTATGTTGTCCCGGCGGCGAGATCAAAGAGGAAACGCCTTTTCCTCGTCGACGCTATTTCATCAGAAAAAATGAAATATAATGTTTTAGTATTGTAAGACCGCGAACCCGTCGCCCTTTACCACTTTTTTATTTTTCCTTTTGGAAGCAAATAGAACCAAAGAAGAAAATTTAAAAAAATAAAACGTTGGCGCATTTAAATACTGTTTTTAAACAATCTCTCTATTAAATTTAAAATATTTGATTTGGATATCCATCTAAAAACAGGCGACAAAGACACGCGCATCCTGCAGAGAATCTCATTAAAAGGCCGTACAGCTCGCCTTTAATGACATACAGGTTGAGCATATAGTTAAACGTTCAAAATTATTAACATTACAAAAACCGACATTTATAAATGAATAGCTTTTAAAATTACCTTTAATGAATATTGACATGGTTAAAAACGACGTTGGTGGCTAGGCGTGTCGAATCCAGATCTTCCCCCCACATTTTCAAATTCGATTATACATCAATTACACGCGTACTAATTGCTAAAAGTCTGCCGTATAATCGCCCCAACTTACCACGGCAGAATAGCCTGTCTCTTATTATTCGCGATATCTAATTATGTTTACAAGAAACGGGCGCCCGCTTTTCCTCGGGGGAAGCCCCCGGAACGCGCTAATTGAAAGCTAGCCTTCCCTCGGCGGCGCGGGACGAAATGAGCCCCCAGAATTAATACTGTACGTCAAGAAGAAGGACGGGCAGAAAAATGTGAGAAGGAGGACGGAGAGAAACCATATAGAAAAAAACGGGCCCGTTCAAAGGGTTGGGTCGGCTTTGTGTCAGACGGATCGGGATTAAAAGTTCCCTAATTTAAGTTCGAAGTATCGAATAAGGTTCGGAGTTCGAATGCTGTTAGCGGCTTTTTAATTAAACTAAAACTTTCCTTGATTGGACGCGGTGGGGAAGATTGGATGTTGAAGTCATATAATAATAAAGTTATAATAACTTAGTGTAGGTATTGGATTAGTCTATTGATGGAAAGGGTTTCTTCTGCTCGAAGCAATGTTCCAAAAAAAAAAAAATGACAGTTCCGCTAGGTTTCATTTCTAAACAATAACAACAAAGACTTGCATCAAGAAAGACTTGCACCATTTTCTAGAAAAGAAACTGATGATAAAAGCCTTCTTACCTCCGGAAAGCGATAATTAACATTCAGCGCACCTTAACAAATCTAACAACAACAGTAGATGCAATCTAACTCACTTACAAGTTTTCGTCACTCATTATATTACCTGCAGCTGATGTAGCAGTTCGCATTGTCCTACTTTAGGAAATTTACCTTAATTTATTTAATATATACTCAGTTACATTAGAAGTGTTATAATCAGAAGAAATAATTTCTTTAACTTAATTTTTTGCTAAGTATCGCTATAAGCTATAACATTTATAATTCGTGTAAAATACCTGGAAAGGTGCACTATGGCTTCTTGTTTTTTTAAGTGTAAGTTCGAGGAGTCTCCTGTTTCGATAATCTCTACTACTTGTGAATTCATATCATTAAAATCAAGACAAACAAATAGTAGGTTCTGCGCATTTGAATACTGACTCTCGTGCTGAGAGTGACATATCGTCATAAATTCAGTGACTGTTTTCGCCAAAGCTGTTGGTGCAAATTCTTTTCTTAGAATCGTTTGGTATTTCTGTAACAATTTCCTTTTTTTTTTCAATAAATATGTTAAAATAATTTGGGAATGGATTACAATTGTTTTTTTTTAACGTTCGCCATCATCCGACACAGTTGCATAGCAGTAGCATACCCAAAATATAAGGTGGGCCTACGTGTGTCCTTTGCAGAACTGGGAATATTCTTCATAGCGGTAGATGATGGAGTTACCGCAGTTAGTTTTTAGTACTTTCATATCCTACTGCTAAATCAAACATCTTAGAGTTAATAAAAATCTGTTTTTAACCGGAATTAACTTCCGAATTGCATTTCATTTGTAACAGAAACGCATTTAAGTTATATTCAGTTTTAAATTGTCACCCGGCACACAAAAAAATGCAAAAACGTAAACGATTGTTATTGTGTTTAGCGAAAAAATTAGTGCAATTAAATTCTTGCTAAGGGATAGTCATTGCAAGGTGTTGCTAAAGATTTGGCGTAGTTAAAGACTGTTTTGAATGAAAGAAATTTACAGAAAATCGAACGATGGTGTAGTGTGTTAGCATCTCTGGGGCATAGTGAAATCTATGAAAAAGGGTGAATACACTAAATTGACGGGATATTGTATTTATGGTTTACACAACAATGCGACCGTGGTATTTCATTTTGGCCCTATATTATTGGGCAATTGAGATGGTGAAAATCTTTCGTAATCGAAAGCTCCTATACATTTACAGCAATGAGGTTTACGGTGGTAAACGCTATGGATCCGGCAACTATAAATCAATATTTGGGAAAAAATTATCTACTAATCAACTGAAGTAAAATTTCAAACGCAAATAAGACAATTATGGAAGAAGAGGATATACCTAATCAAATTATAACTGCGACGAAAACCATGTCTTATTACAGTGGTTTTCAAAACTTAGTCTGGAAAAGATAGCATGCTCGGCTGGTTATAAACGGGTAATAATTCTGCTTGTGGTAATTTTCAGGACGACATAAGCTGCGATTGATTGGTGCATTGGCAATCGGCAAACCCAAAGCTTTTAATATGTGCTGGCGAATTTTTACCAGTTTTGTTACAAATCCAAGAAGGGTTGTATGGCCTTACTTATTCAAAAACTGTCTATGAAAGTTTGTTCTGCAATTCAGAGGTCTTAAGAAAGTGTTAACCTAGAAAAGCTCTTCTGTTGAAGACCAGGTACTCTCAGAAAGTGAAAATGAATTAAGAAGTGAAAATATCAAAGTTATGTTTTTACATCCTGAATGTAACTTCGTTTATTCAGCCTATGGATCAGGGCGTATTAGAAAATTTCAAAAGGATTATCGACGAAATTACTGCAATTAATTCTGGAAAGAGTAGGCGATGGTGAAGGAGTCGTGATTGTGTTGCAATGATAGATTTGAAAGACGTGGGTTTATTTAGCAGCATCATGCAAGGAACAAGTGAAAAGTTCAACATTCACAAATTCTTGGGAAAAGGTAATACACTGAAGAAGAATCTTCCGTCCAGAAATGATGAGAAATTTAGATGGATATGAAGATATTAGCCAAGAAGAAGTTGAGGAGTAGATAACATTTAACAACAAAGAACAAGTGGAATAAGTGATGTTGACCTTTATTGAACTTGTTAATGAAATAGAAAAACAGTGTTAAAGTCGAATCAGTGTAATGAAGAAGGAACGAAAATTTCACATGCGAAAACGTTTGATGCATTAAGCATAGCATCATTATGCCATTAATGCCACAGCAAGTGACATTTATTTTACTTTTAAGAAGGTGGAGAAATATTGCATCTAAAAATGTTTAAAACGTTTGTTAAAACTTTTAATAAATAACAACTACACTGCATTTATTAATTTGTGTTGGCGACATATAGTAGCAAGAGAAAAAAAAACTAGGCATGTCTTTCTTACGTCAGAATCTAAAACCTATACTCGACGCTACATCTAAAAATACCACACTTACATCCCTCAGAAAAAAACCTTTCAGACTTTATTTGCATACTTATGTTTCTCTACGCGTTTTCCGGCGAATATATCTCGCCGTATTCGTAATACTCGCATTCTCCGGCTGTTCCTCTCTCGCAAGAAGTACTCTACGTACGGACCGGAGTCTGAAGACTGCGTCCCTTTCAACCCCCTCGCCTTTTTGATTTATTTGCGGCCGCGAAGCGACCCCCTATTCCACCTCTATTTCCGTTTTTCCGGGAGCAAGACGATCCCACGGCTAGCGAAAGTATATTTGTTGCGGATCTCGTCGATATTTCCCTTTTGGAAATTCGTTTTCGTGTCGGCAAATCTGTCCCTATACTTTGTTGTTGCTGTTGTTGTTTAGGGAACGTGCGTGTTTTTCGTTCGGCGATATCCTCTAATATCGTAGTTTTTCTAAGAATTTTACGCATGTTACGCTAAATCTTGCACCACTGGAATATAAGGTGCCTTCCCAAGTGACAAGATTGCGAACTCATTGAAGACTTACCTATTGAACAAAGTTATTTACACGCTTGACGAATTTCTAAATTGTGAAATGATTTATTGACGTTTGTACATATTCAAACATATACAATGTCTTTGTTTCTTACATCCCATTATGTTACATTGTATTTATTTATACTCAATTTGACTAAATATTGTATAGTGATACAATAAATACATATTATTATTATTATTATTATTATTATTATATATCGGAAAGAAAGAGGGTTTTTAAGTATTTTATGATTTTATCTGTATTAGAATTTGACTTTTACCACAGTCTAACATCAAAATTCGCACATTCAACCTAGTAAATTTGTCGTGGAACTGTCATTACGTTTAGTTGTCAAATTTGACGTGAATCTGTCAATTATGTCAAAAAATTAGTATCAGAACCAGAAAACAGGCAGCTCTAAACACAGTTTCAGCACAATATATTACACTAAGAGGACATAGTTCCGCAAAATTCATTTGTTCTTGAGTGGTCCGTTTTGAATGACGTTCAAGCCCAGCTGCCATTTTGTAAAGCTGTTGCCGGAATTTTCAAACGTTGTGAGAATAATTTATATTTTAAAGGAAGTAGAAAATAGATTAAAAAGAAACTACACAAATTTACTGCGTTTTTTAATTCTGATTTTTGTGTGCAAATATTTATGACCGTTTTATAGTAATAAAAACCACGATTCCAGTAAAATATATGTTTTATTAAGTGATACACATATTTGCAAGTGTTTTACGATATTATGTTTCATATTCTTTCCTTTTTGTGAAATAAACCTTTGTTTATATTTTTATAGTGTAAAAGATTCTTCGAGGAAATGAATATGTTTGTGGTTTCTTCTTCAATAAATTAATAAAAATGCAACAGCATCGGTGGAAGGGGACTTTCAAATTTCTGACACGAATCACAATAACTTTTAATTAGGAATTCAAGATTATGGCTATATCGTTCTGTGCGGATGATACAAAGATTGTTTTCTTTTCTATTCGAAACTACTTCATTTCTACACTCTGACCCTGCACTGGTGTTTGTCAACATAGATGCCGGGGGTGCACAAGTGGATAGAATTCAGACCGTGGCTATATAATATCGAATTGTCTATAATGTGATAAATGCGATTAAATTTATTTACCAGTATAATGGAGTTCAAACCAAATCACATATCTTTAAAAGTGACACTAGAATGTATTAGTTAGTTACTTACGATAAATAGCATCTTAGCTTAAATGTGCATCTAACAATAATGATTTATATGCTACCTAGGAATCTCTGCACAACGATAATAGTTTCTTCTTTTCATGTACTTTTCTAACTTCTTTCGTGTCCTATGTATTAGATTGTTCGGAAATCACGAAACTGGCACTATCTTAGCATCAAATATTATTTTGCGAGAGTGACTGACATTACAACATGATACCCATTTGTGTCTTCTTTTACAATTATTTGAGTTATTACACTAAACCTACAATAAAATATATAAGAAAGTCATGTAAATGTTATGGTCCACTGACCACCGAGTCTTACCTTTTACATCAAAATATCATAGTTTCATTAAATGTTTTTTAAAATTACAGGGGTAATTCAACAACTATATATATGTTAAAATAATAAATAAACAAGTAACTCATATAGATTAACGGATGAGTAAACTAATTTTGTTTAGTAGATCGAACGTAAACAATAACAAACTCCATTTGTTGGAAGCTGTTGTTTGTGTGAAGTTAGGTTTAGAAATTTGGACTGTTATACTCTCTCGTTGTCTTTACTCGGTGTACTCTGGCTTTACCCAGTCACATAATTTTGACGTGTACTTCTAGAAACGTAATAAAAGCGTAAATCGCCAATCACGCACAATTTTATTTAACTTCCCAGTCGATACTTCATTATTATCATGTGACGTTCCCAACATCGCGTCCCAGTTCTGACGTGCTACGGATATATATTTATGCAAGATTTATGGTAAGTTTCTCTATCGCGGACACGTCCGTGTCGCCTGTAGAAACTTACTACTTCGGACGGGAGAGAGCGGCGAAGAACAATAGAGCGCCGTTCATTTGTTATCGCGAGCGCGGACTTCCAAGAAACTTAGCAGCGACAACGAAGCTGGCAAGTTTTCGCATGGCGGGACAGGCAGGGAGACTGGTGAGCTACGCTCTCCCTATTAAGACTCGAGGCTCTCTCTCTCTCTTTCTCGGTGTTGCGCGCTCCCCTATATATTGTAGAATGACGGAGACTAATATATTAAGGGAGACATCGGTGAAGGCAGCCAGGAAACTTTTTAAATAAATCCGGACAGGATAGCTAGCGGCGCGAGTTATCTTAACGCGCAGATAATGAAACAATATGTTCGAGAGTTGATATAAGGGTTTGGGAATGGGACGGAGGGGAGATTCGACTTTTGGGGGGTGGAATGACTTAGAGCAGTGTTTCTCAAACTTTTTGGTGAGTGGAACTCTACTCAGTGTCGACACTCTTGCTTGATTCAATAAAATACTGTAATCAAACAGGACTTTTACTTTTTAATGGAATGAGCGGTTCTGCTTTTATTATCGAACATGTAATTAATATTACTGATGAAATTATATTCTCATGGCCGGTTCATCATCAAATTAATTGCGGTAATTATTATTTGTCGTGGAAAACGTTCGTGACAATTGGATATATTTAACTTCTAAACTGCACCAAAATTTCAATTTTAAAATTAAATTAAAATTACTCTAGTGCTATTAGAGTAATTTTTATTTAGCAACGATCAATCTCATGTCATTTCAGTCAAGGTTTTATATTCTTCTGGTGGCATAGTAGAATGTCGTGCACTGCTAATAAATGAGTTACTAAATATTTTTTTCTTCTCTCGCATTGCAATTTCTGCAAAGTATTTCATTGATGGGAAGCAATCAATTTCCTTGTAGCATTTAACAATTTGTGTGCATTCTCAAAAATTAGTTTCCTTGAAAGCAAGATTCTCTTCGTGACCAGTAAAAACATTTACTCGGTCACCCTAAAGAATTAAATTGAGTTCGTTAATATTTGTAAAACTGCACTTAAAAACGCCATTTTTAATTATTAGATAATTTCTATCCAAAAATCGACCTTTTAATTCAAAATTATGTTTCCAAGAAAGCAGGCGTTGTTCCTTAGTTAAAAAAATACGAGTTAGTTTCTAACCCGTAGTTTTTCACTTTAATATGTAAAAGGAAAAGAGACGTATGCATATTTTCCATGTCTTCTCATACTATTTTGGATCAAGAATTATTTATAAGCCGAGATTTTTCGGAGATTAATGATTTTTACGATCTCATTAAGAGCATTCTTAAAATCGGACGATAATATTTTTCTAGCAATTCTCATGTAGGTATGCAAAGAGTAAGAGAAATAAGAAATACCTTTTAACCAGTTTGAACGTTTGTTTAATTAAATTATTTACATTATTTAAAAGTTCTATTTTCTGTTATAGATTTAAAAAACACTCTTATTTAAAACACGAAATTAAGCAATGCCTTGATGCGATATTTTTTTAGTTATGCGCATTGAAAAAATGAGATTAGTTTCCAGTCTCCTAATTTGTACAACTGACATTAACTATTAATGTAATTTCCTCTATAAATTAAAAAAAAAAACCTTCAGCATGTTTTATAAAACACATTATTCAGGGCTACCAGCCATCATTTACTGCCACGCCCTTTTATATTCGATTAATAAATAAAAGTAAATTTGTATTTCTGAATTATCTATAAAATGAATAGATGAAAGTGAGGAACAACTACTATTCTGCTCTCTTTTGCAATTTTGTAGAGTGTTAGGGTTTTGTTTTAATTAGAGTGTTAATTTTTAACTTTCGTGGAATCCTTGAATGATTCTCCTGGAATCTCAGGGTTCCACGGAACACAGTGTGAGAAACGCTGACTTAGAGCCTAGTGGGAGATTGAGTTTTTGCACGGTTCAAGGATTGTGGGGCAGTTAAGGGAATATTTACGAGTTTATGTTAATTTGTCTTAAGTATACTCAGTGACATTAGAAGAAGTGTTACGTCTAGGAGGGCATAATTTCTTCAATTTGATTTTTTGGCAATGTGTTAATTTTACATAAAAAATGAAACGCAAGAAATTAATAATGTGTTTGGTAACCCCGTAGCTGAATGCACGCAAATATTTCTGTACTAGTCAGCTCTCATAAGCAGGTTTCTTCACAAAAACTAAAATGCATACATACTTTTTTTGAAATAAAATGTCAACATTGACGGTAGTGATCCGTAGTCAAAGGAAGTATTAATCGTGGACGGTATGAAGAAGTCCAAAATCGTTGGTAACAAAGTTGCCTACAATTTTACAGGTAAATTTGCTTCATAAGTTAAAATTTCTACCATCTAGTAAATTTCACATGCTGATGTATTTTTCAAAGATTGTACTATAAAATTCGTATGTAATATTTATATGAACCCTATATTTATCGAGCACCGAAGTAATTTTCATATGCATTTTTATAAAGAGAGCAAGCAACTTACCTAATTCTTTTATAGCACCTAATAGGTCATACTGAATCGCTCAACCAGGGATCAAGAATGAACACGCTTACGCGAAACCTACGATTGTTTGTGAGGTACATGATATCATTGAGCCAATAATAAGTTCGACAAACGAATAGAATTACCTACGCGCACAGATAAATAATCCAATAATCAATCACATTGCGGCGTATGAATTTCGTATTTTCCATGATATATATAGTTTTACCCGAAAATTCAAGTAAAAACAAATAAATATAAAAGATCCTCATATTTTTACAGCAAAATTAATAGTTCACTAGTAAAATTACTTTTAAAGTGTACTAAATACCCCAAAAAAAAATGTCAATTTTACACTTTTAAGTAAATTTTGAGAGTAAATACAAAATTGTACATGTTTTTCCTGTATTTTCCTTTTGAATTTTTGTTACATCTTAACTTACATGAAAAAGCTATAAATTTTTACGAAATTTCTTTTTCCATCTTTTAAATATCCTAGAAAAAAAAACACATGTAAAACAAAATTTACATGATTTATTGTGGTAAATTCACAACGTTATTACATGTAATATTCCTGATTTACCATGGCAAAATTACTGTAATTTTTTTACAGTGTAGTAGCAAAACGGTCTCGTAGAGCTATCTTGCTGCCCTATGGTATGCCTCGGTTGATCAGTTGGTCTTCTTAGTGTTCCTCTACCTTCTTCTGCCCACACACGACATACACCCATCACTGTCATGGCAGTACAATTAATAAGGTGGCCAATTTGACGTCTTCGAGCTCTAGGCAGTTTGTTGCGCTTAACACTCGTAGACGGACGTGCAATAACTAAACATTTCTGTACTAATCAGCTCTCACAAACAGGTTTCTTCACAAAAAAGCAAATGTTACCACATTTACGCATAAAATATGCGTATCGACAAAAAAAAACTACTTTGTCTGTGCCCATTCTCAAACAGCACCATCGACAACCATTCAAAAAAAACCAAAACGTTTTCTCCCAAGACGTATCTCAATTACACCTCCTCTATAGTTAGCTACACATAGAATCTCTCGCACGCGAATCTCGACAGAGTCATCGGTTTTTGTCGGAGAAGCCTCGCGCTGGCGTTTTATTACGTCCCATACCCCACAGTCTCTTGGTGGGCCGAGAGGTTGTTGTTTTCGACACACGCGCGCCGTCGAGAATAATAGACGGCTCTAATTGTGTCGCTAGCGTCGAGGAAACCTGGCTAGTGTTGCTTTTGTTGCCGACGGAGAACGGAATGGCGATGATTCATTTCGAGGTGTCGCGCGGTTTTCTGTGGCGTGGTGGGCGAGAGAATGGAAACGGGAAGAAGGGGGGGGGGCGGTTAGAGGTGTTCTTGATTAATTGGACGCGAATTCCAGCGGCGAATTGACGTATAGCGAAGATATATTTTACGCCCGATGCGTGCGTCAATAATGTCGAGGGAACAATTGATTGCTGTTTTATTGGGTATTCTAAAAAAAAACGGGTTGAAAATCAGAGTAGAATCTATATTTGGCATATAATGATTTACCGACAAATACAAGATGGCATATTCATCGGTGCAGAATAGATTTGAAGACACAAGGTGTTATGTTACAAAATCAAACTTTTTCAGAAATTAAGTTTTTTTTTATGTAATTTTCTTCATACGTTCACAAGACTCGAGTGTTCTTAAATTTCTGGAATTTTCGATGGTACTATGTGAAAGATGGGTATAAAACACCTTGATTCATGCAAAAAAGACAGTTTTTAAAATGCGACATAGCACCTTCATCCACTCGTATTTTCATTTCATAGAGTAAAAGATATTTATTTTTTAAAATATCGTCGCCAGAACATGCCAAAATAATAATTAGGTGTATACAGCGCTCTGTTTTTCAGAAAAAAAAATGCCCGGGATTTCAAAATTTTTATTTTCTTTAGTTCAGTAAAATTGAATAATTAAATTCCAAAGTTCCAATTTATTTATGATTTCTTTTTTTCAATAGAAATAAAATACAATAATTGTGAAAGGTGACCATCTTCCTACTAGCTGACACGGGATGCAATTTAGCTTTCCAGGCGCTTGCTAACGAATAGGCATTCTTACTAAAAAGGGGCACGTCCCAAAGCCGCTTCTCTGATTATTAAAATATGAGAAAATATAATTATCAAATATCATTGTAAAGAAATACATTGAACGTGCAAATAAAAGCATGTTTTATAACAATACAAGCGTATATCTTTATTTTAAAACCAAAATGCTATGTATTGCACATCCAGAAAGTCTTCACAAAGAATATTTCTACAAACTGTATGTACCCTAACAGCCAGAAATATTACATAGATATTTTTAAAAATATATTTTATAAATATTTTTCGTGAGAGGTTTTTGAATACATTTTTCATATTTTTTTCTAAATATAGATAAAATATTCAATTAAAATATTTATTCCATATTTTAAAATTAATGTAAGCGCTATATTTTTTCTAAAATATTTGTAAAATATTTATATGAAAATTGAGATTTTTTATGCAATCTATTTAATTCGTCAAAATGAAGTAAAATTGTTCTTGGTTATTTAGAATGTATAACGTCGATAACGAAAAGTTGAAACATAGATAGGGTTGTCTAAAAGGCGAGAACTTGTTTTTTCACACTCACCATACAAGTTAATAATCAATAATTCTGGCATCTTTTAAGCCATACTCAAGGTTTATCAAATTAATCACTACTTTTTAATTGAAATGTTCTAAATAAAAAACAAACGTATTTATTATCATTTTATTTGAATAAGCCAATAAAAATGAAAAATACTCATTTTTAAGTCTAGCCTTGGTGGTGCCAGGTACAACCTATGCTTTTTGCATATCTTGGTAGTGGCGCTTTCATGGCGTTTCCTTGTGGCCTCTAAAACAATGCCAATTGTATTAGATCATACCATGAATAAAACATCGTACAACATTATCAACACCTACTAATACATTTGGAGCATTTACAATAATTGGAGTGGTAGCTACATTCTAATACTTACGATACTTATTTTTACTTTATTTCATAATATTTGAAAACTTTCTACGTACAAACAATATAACAGCACAACGTATTCTAACCTCTATTTGAGGTTATGACACTTATCTACCGAGATGAATCACTTAAGCAAATCAACTAGCAATTTATCTGGTAGATGCAGTACATATATGATGCATAAAATTCCTACAATTATATTATTAAACGATGTCTGTACATAACGATATTGAGCATTCCAATTATCTTATAAATGCCATGACATGTTTAAAGTTTTGCTTACCCCGTAGTCACCACAAAACTAAACACACCCGCAACAATTAATTACCACAGTTACCCTAATCTGCCCTAATCGTATACTATTATAAACTATAACATGTAACGGACAAACGAATGAAAACGTTGATGATACGCACGTGCGCGTATGCATTCTATGTACCTAATCCATAGACGCATAAACAATACTAAATCATATAACATCGGCACCGTAATGAATAGAGATGTTGTGTTGACGTTCGCAACTTACAAATATTACAAATAATATAATACAAAAGGGAGATATATTAATAGAAAAGTTACAGAGCTCAACTTAGATACTAATTAAATCATATTAGATATATATTATCTAATTTAATCTTTAAACTATCATTTTAAATAGGTACATACCTACTTAATATGTATGCATATTTTACCCATTTTATATTATTCGTCTTACGCACCAATGTACAAAAGCAAAAATTCAATCTTTTTTTTATATGAAATAAATATTTACAGAAATACAAAGCAAAATATTCTTGCAGAGTTATGAAAAATATATTGAGAAAACATTTGCAATAAAATATTATTAATGCTACATAACATACATATATATTTTTTAAATGTTTTCTTAATATATTTTCTATAATATATATTATGCATATTATATTAATATAACTAATATTCAAGAAAGATTTAATATTTTTTAAATATTTATAAAATATGAAATAAAGATAATTGGTCACTGGGGTACCTACTTATACTCGCAAAACCAAAGTTCCTATATAGCCAAGTGATACAAATGAGTTGTACGTAAATAATTCTTTAAAAATAAAGTAACGTAAATATTGTGTTTCCGGTTCACGGTTTTCTCAGAGTGTAGATCTTAAATCGCGAAAAGTATTTAACTTTTTTTTGTTACAACGCTACATCCTCGTTTTCTTCGTCGTCTTGTCTTTGACTTTCTTAAGTCTAAGCGGTCTCAAACATCGCGAAAGCCCGTCACGGGGCGCGCACTAACCCTCACAGGCTTATACAACTCCTCCGAACCACCCCACGACGCCACATTCGCGATCTGCTCCTTTCAAAGCGGCTTCCCGCTCATCTTAGCCTTCCAAAGCTCATTTTCCGAGGCTTTGCCGGGTCATATTTCTTTAGGTAATATCCGCGACCTCGTCCCACCTTCACTAGGGTCTTTGGCAACTTCAGTTTCTCGTTTTTCGTATATATATATGTAGTAGGATGTCTACACGAGTCGGCGGCGCCTTTTGTGCCTGTTTGGTTGGCGAGAAACTTACGCTGTCGAATTTATATTTTTTTACGCAGGCCTTTGTGTGCCCTTGCGGTTCGCTGAAAAATGCGGAATGTTTGCTTAGGTGCGTTAATGTTTGTTGCGGATTCTGTCGGCTAGGGGAGAAGTTGGGATGGAGTCGGAATGAGTATTCGGCGAGAGCACGAATTATAGAAAGCGTTTCGCGGTCTGTTTGTTTCGGATATGAATCCTCCCGGTTGGAGATTATAAAACTTTCTCTGCCAACATTTAGGTACACTCAAAATGGGTTTTAATCAAAAGAGGCGAATTTAAATCTTAATTTCAGTGTAATATTAGGTATGTTATACAGGTACAGTTAAGTAAATACATGTTATATAGGTACAGTTAATTAAATATAGTCCTCTCATACGTAGACAACCCCTTCTCCTTCATTCTTCAGATTTAGAATTATCTTTATTTCCAAAACAAGTTTGTGTAATATAAATGTTATCAGAGTACAAAACTTCCCCTACGGGTTTTCCTGGACTTCTCTAGAACTTATGATTGCATCAATTATGATAAGTTATTACTTAAATTAAAAAGCTATGGCATGAGGGATACTACTTTAAACTGGATAGCATCATACTTGAAGGGTAGAAAGCAATTTGTAAAAGTAAACTTAGATGGCCAATATAGTCAAATCTGTTCCCAAATTAGTTGAAAGACGTTTGTAAGTAAGGTAAAAAAAATATACACGCAATTATACTGGGTGAGTTTTTTTTTATCTTGAGACAATGGAATATCTCTAAAACATTGCATCAAATCAAAAAGATTTGTTATAATGTAGGGGGCTCACTGAATGGTGCCGAACTCGATTCCCCAGACACTTCATGGGTCCAGAGCCCGTATGTGGAATTACTAGGGATTCCGCAAGAAAGGAGATCTGGACCTGGTTAGATAAAGAAAGTACAAGGAAATGGAGGTCGACTGTAGGTCAACTCTATACCAAAGCGCTGATAGAGGATGGGGATGTTAGTTTCTCTGATACTCTACTCAGGCGCAGTAAAAAAGATGTTAAAACCATTACTGGGTTGGTAACTGGACACTGGGTCCCCTGAAAAAGCATCTATACAACACAGGCCGAGTAAGCGAACCGTGGTGTAGAAGATGCGAACTACAGGAGGAAACGAGTTTACATGTAATCTGCACATGTGAGGAACTGAAGGTACTCAGGCAGAAATATTTCGGAAGAGATCTATTGGAGCCCTCGAAGGTCCTCAAGTTTCCACTGGGCAAGATACTGGGCTTTATAGAGAACACCAAGCTGCTCGAGTGGAAATAAGAGAATCAATAGGGATGGTACAATGAGCACCTAGCTCAAGTGCCCGGACATCAAGTGCCCACCCTAACATTAATGAATGAATGAATGAATGAATGAATGAATGAAACTTGACTGTCAATAAATTTTGCCAATTATGCCAAGTTTGACATTTACCAAAATCTAAGATTAACAAAATCTGATGTTTATTAAAAGCTCATGTTTGTCGAAATATTTATCTAAATTTTCTGTTTGTTAAAATTCTCATCCTAATCTGTCTAATATTTATCTGTCAGCATTTAACAGCTAACTAAATAATTCCAATATTTATTAAAATATAACTGTCAAGAAATTTTACCATTTATTAAAGTTTGACATGTATCTAAATTTGATATTTTTCACTGCCTGACAGTATTAATAAATGTTTGACGGCTAAAAAATCTGCTATTTATTAAATTAAAGTTTGACATTTGTCAAAATCGGACGTTTATTAGAAGTTTACGTTTATCGTAGTTTGACACTTATCTTAATTTTCTGTTTGTCGAAAGCCAATCTTCATCCTAATTTGTCTAATAGGTATCTGTCAACACTTAATAACTAACTAGATAATTCCAATATCTATTAAAATTTAACTGCCAATAGATTTTGCCATTTATTAAAGTTTGATGTTTGCCTAAATTTAATGTTTTTCACAGCTTCACATTTACTAACATTTGACGGCTAACAAATCCTGCTATTTATTAAAAGTTTGATTAAAATTTATTAAAATCTCACGTTCATCAAAATTTGACACTTATCTAACGTCAGTCATCAGAATCCTCATTAGAATCTGTCTAATATTATATTTATCTGTCAATGTTTATTTGTCAAGATTTATATTTAGTATAATAAGTATTAATTCTAATACTCATTAAACTTTACAAGATAAGAAAAAATCTTTTGATTCAAAATGTGCATAGTTTTTAAATCCAAAATAAAAACAACTTGAATCAGCTATCAATATCTTTCACTGAAAAGAATAAACTGTTTCAACGAAAAATATATTATTTCCGAAGAAATGCGTGAATTTAAAATTATATTCCTTTTCAAGGTGACATCAAATCATGCTGGCCATATAGAAACGCAAAAGCTTTTGGTTTAATGCAATTCCATTTAAATAAAAATGATATTTATGTCAGGGCACTTTGCTAACTTTAAAAATTGCACATTCAACTATCGAAATACCGTTTTTTTATGCGATGTCGTTTCAATTGGAAAAAATCGGCGAGTGAACTGTGAAAAAAACAAAAAACGCAATAGCAATCAATTCTGGCAAGTTATAAAGAATCGAATGTCGGTGGGCCAACGCGATCGCAATTTAATATCGATCGAAACGCACGTGCATTTAAGCGTGATACAAATATTACCTACTAACTTTCCAAAACTATTATTATAGTGCGGCAAGTAACGATTTCCATACATACATAGATAGTGGCGTACATTTCGGCCATTTTTCTTGCTATAGTATTAATATTAAAATACGCGGCATACTTTGGAACTTAATATACTGCATACCATGAAAGTTTGCTCTAATATTATATCGCGTACACTTTCTCGCCTATTGCGCGTAGCATTCCTTTAGTATATATACTGACAAAACAATTTAATTAATTTAGGGAAAATACCGACTGAGTGTCACCTGACTGAATCAATGGATTTCTTTCGAATATGTTCAATATAGCTATCCTTTGATTTTAATAAGACTTTTCACATTTATCACTCAAATCTCTAACATTGTAATATATACAGGGTGATTCTCAATATATGCGACAAACTTTAAGCGCGGATTCCTGAGGTTATTTTGATCATAAAAGTTCATAAGAACATATGTCCAAAATCGTTTAGTTCTAAAGTTGTACAATGTTTAATAGTCAGTTAACATAATTAATGTTTTTATTATAAATTAACAAAATAATTAGTAAAACAAAATTAACTTATACTAACTGTTGAAAATGACCGCCCCCAACTGCAATACAAGCTTCTATTCTCCGTCATATTGACTGGCGAGTCCGTTCTAAAATACCAGGGGTATTTCGAATTGTTTGAAAAGCTGCGATAATACGATTTCTCAGTTCATCGACATTTTCAATAATGGGAGTCGTATAAACTAATGATTTAAGGTGACCCCAGAGAAAAAAGTTCAAAGAATTTAAGTCTGGAGACCGAGGAGGCCACGGTTGTGGACCTCCCCGTCCTATCCACCGATCTGGATACGTATTGTCCAAAAACTCGCGAGCAACTAAACTAAAATACGCTGGAGCACCGGCATGCATAAAATACATTTGTAATCTTAATTGCAACGGAACTTCTTCCAGCAGTAGGGTTAGTTCCTCTGCAAGAAAATTGCGGTGTACCTCGCCATTTAACCGCATCTGTAAAAAATGTGGACCTATCTCCAAGTGATCTCCAACAATTCCGGCCCACACATTGACAGAGAATTGATGTTGATGACGGGCATTCACTAGTTCGTGCGGATTTTCTTCGACCCATATGTGATTATTATGAAAATTAATAATCGCGTTTCTAGAGAAAGTAGCGTCGTCGGTGATGAATATTTGAGGCAAATAGTCAGGATTTTGTACGATTTTGTGTTGCATCCATTGACAAAAAGTCACTCTTTACGGAAAATCTGCCGGCAAAAGTGCCTGCACCCGTTGAATGTGATATGGATACAACAGTTGATCTTTCAAAATTCTCCAAACTGTGGCTTGACTAATGTTTAAAGCAAACGCAATTTTTCTGGTGCTTTTAGTAGGATGTTCCTCAATTTCATTTAGTACCATTTCTTCAACTTGTGGAGTTCTCAGTGTAGATGGGTGCCCGTTATCAGTCGTCCGTTGTTTAAAATTTCCCGTTTCACTAAGACGTTAGTGAAGACGGGGAAATATTGAATGATGCGGGATGATACGGTTCATAAAAGACCGTCTAGCAGCACGCGAATTTCCATTGGCAAGACCGTAAACGAAATGCATATCACACATCTCAGCATTCGTGTAATTCATTTTAGAAAACAGAAACTGGCAATAAACTGAATGAATACTCTGACAACTATTGACAAATATTGAAATGACAAATAAACAATTCCCTCTCAACACAATAGTTTTCGAAGAACCAACTGTGATATTATATCGTGTTAGTCATATTTCATAATTTATTATTAAACATTTAATAACTTTAAAAGCAAACTGTTTTGGACATATACTCATATGAACTTTTATGATCCAAATAACCCCAGGAATCAGCTTTTAAAGTTTGTCGCATATATTGAGAAACACCCTGTATATACCAAAAAATATATTATTATGACTTAACTTAGAATTTCTTACAATTTGGAAAATTACATTCAATTTGACAGATTACTTACGTCTTCATAGAAGACATTGCGAACTTATTGCTCGTATTTGAAACTAAAAAAAAACGTGTTCACATTATCGTTCAATTTAACGATATAATAAAAATAAAATACTGTCTGAATGTCCACAAACAAACAAAAAACGCAACTCAAGGTATTAGCACAAAAAAACCCACGATCTTATCTTAACACCTTACAGTCCTTTACACCATTTACCTCTTACTCACTGTTTGAGAGGTCTATATCTATAGTTAGAACCAGAGAACATCTAGAAGCATCTGGGTCAACAGAGAACCCGTTATGCTTATGGGTTTTTTTAGTACCACTTAGGTAAAACCCTTATCAATTTCTATTAGTATAACGGGCGCGTAGCGAAAGCGGCCATAATATAAAGAAAAATATTCTCCCACAACGGACGATTTCTATAAACGATATAATATAGAAAAGCGATCGACCGTATTATTTTTTTTCCGTAAGAGCTTCCAACGAGCGTCCATATTTTTGTCTCGACTTCCAAATAGACCCGTTTTTATATGCTTCTCCTAGGAACGATAATATTTGCGTAAGTATATTACAATATCTGTATAATATAGGGGTGAAAGATCTTTGTTATTGTAGGAAAAAAAGAAGAGGGAAATACAACTTACTACTGCATGTTGCTTCTCTTCATAATTCTGGGAAATATACTGTTATGGTACATACTGCTGTGGACACCTTATTTTCGCGAGAGTTTTTTTTTAAGTTGCACAGATGTTTTCATGGTTACCCCAATCGGGCTTTATCAATGTTTCGGGAAAGTTTTCTCAGATATTAATATTTTATTTTGAATAAGATTTTGTTAATGATTTGATTGTATAATTTATTTATTTAAGTGTTCAGTTGTTTTTGCTTTTGCTCATGTTGTTCAATGTCCTTCTTAGAAGTTTTCTTCGATGATCTTTACGCGTTACGCTGCACGCAGCTGTTGTTTATATGTATACGACTGTTTAACCTTGTAAGACTCAGTTCTGAGATTGACGCAAGCATGAGTATTTATAATTCTTATTTGTTAGCTGCCATTTCGTTAATACATTTTGATTTAAAAATTTGTTTCTCTTAATTTGATTTTATTTCATCCATCAAGGAACTCGTTTTATAATAATTGTTATTGTATTGTTGTGTACACAATTTAGATATAAGATCATTTATTATTTTTGATTCTGGAAGATATTTTTAGTTTAAAGAGTTAATTTTTTTCGTTTTTTAATTTTGTTGATTTGTAATTATTTATTAATCACCTCGGGTTGGGTGAATAGAAACATTGTGCTTGTATGTAAGTTATTCTTTTGTTAATTTTCTTGAATTGTCCACGATTATTTTAGTTTGTTTTAATTTTAAAACCATGTGGATTGTTTGATATAAGAGAATTATCTTCCTGAACTAATTTTTTTTTTTCTTTGTTAAAGGATTTAGCATTGTCCTTTTATAATTTAGAATCAAGCAGTTTTTATTTAGACCAGGACCTTTTGTCCAGGGTTTTTTTTTTCTGCATAATTGTAATTAACAATTTTTTTTTTATATAATAAATTTTTAATTGTTATGTAACGTCATTCAAAATTCTGTTCTTTTATTTTTGATTTAACCTTTTCAATTTTTGGAGTAATTAAGAAAGTCAGAATTCTTTCACCCACAATTTACTTTTCGTGATTAGTTTTAATTTGCGAGGGTAACTCTGAGTTTAATTGTTCTTTTGCGCCCTTTTAAAAATTCATCCGTTGAGCTAGCTAATTTAATTTTTCATTTTTGATATTCATTTTGCATTTTCAAAATTCTTTTGTTACCTTCAGTACACAGCACGTAGGATGAACCACCAACCATAGTAGACGTAATTATTATTTTATGTACACACCTGTTTGTAAATCCACTATATAATTGGGTGTTAATTAATTTTCAACGTAGTCATGGTAATTAGATGTATAAATCCATCGTCTGGTAACTGTATGACGTCAAAATAAGTGTACACGGTTTCGATTCTACTTCAAAGAGGTGAAGACTGATTGTCAGTGTAGTTCATATAAAAAAAATGAGTTGGGTGTCCATGGAGACGAGGTGGTTGTTAATAAAAAAAATACCTTAATTAACAGGAAATACTAATAAACTTCGGTCTCACAAATTCTTTAATCTTGAAAAACACAATGTACATTTCGTTAGCTAAGCTAACATCTTCAGGTGTACAAGTGTATTGTCAAATACTAAATGCGTAAATATAGTAAGTATATCCTAGGCTACAAAAATTAATCAACAGGACTACTATATTCAATAAATTCTAAATATTTGTAATTGAGGGGTGTTAAATCAGTATTGAGCAAGCTATTAATATGTTTTTTCATATAAATAGCTTCCCACATATTAAGATTTTTACAATTTAAAGACTTAATTAATTCTAAATCATCAATTGAAAAAGTATGTCCTGTATTAATAAAATGATACGCCAAAGCGGATTTATTTTTATTAAATTGTAAAAATCTTAATATGTGGGAAGCTATTTATATGAAAAAACATATTAATAGCTTGCTCAATACTGATTTAACACCCCTCAATTACAAATATTTAGAATTTATTGAATATAGTAGTCCTGTTGATTAATTTTTGTAGCCTAGGATATACTTACTATAGTTACGCATTTAGTATTTGACAATACACTTGTACACCTGAAGATGTTAGCTTAGCTAACGAAATGTACATTGTGTTTTTCAAGATTAAAGAATTTGTGAGACCGAAGTTTATTGGTATTTCCTGTTAATTATCAGTATATCTCACAGTGCTCGATTTACCTTCTATTTAAAAAAAATACCTTCTTGAAAAAACTGTTTTACTTTTCGTGAAATCAGATCAATTAAATCATATTTCTGTAGTATATCCGACATCGAACGGGATTTTCTTAGTGCATCGATGCAAAAACACTGAACTGACGCCAACTTTCAGTTCAGTGTTTCTGCTGATGATGGTAACTTTACCATTAATTTACTCACAAAGTAAAATTATAAAAAAGAATGCTATACGCGGAGAATATTCTATTTCAGTATTTATTAACATTATTACATATATATTTCTGAACCAATATTTAATAATTTTAAAACCTTTCAATTACATGAACGTTTAATGAAATTGAATCCGGAAACTCTATAGCGGTTACTCCCAACAGTGTAATCAAAAGAAACCGGAAATCCTATGACTATCCGGAGGATTGAAACAGATCTCCGAGGCCAGGGTAATACCGGAAATGAGTGCGATTTCCGTCATTTCCGCTTGCACCGAATCGCTTTTTTTAATAGGACTAGATTCACTTCGAATTAGTCTTTCGTCGAAGCAATGTTCCCGTTGCAGATATTCACCATACAAGAGCGAATATCTTCCTGAGAAATATTTCTCATCTTCCGGTTGTCACTATTAGGATGGATCCAATCGACAAACACCTGCGATGTAGACGCGGAAACACGTACTCCGGGAGTTCGATATTGATTTTCGTGACGCCTACGCATCTACGTATAAGTTGTGGAAGAGTGTTGATTACATGTTCATATTTGCGTTTCTATACCGGGTGAACGAATAGATATAGCCTTCTGCTGCGTCTAAGATAATGAGCAGTGAACAATTAGCTGTTAGGAAACTGCAAAAAAGTTTCAATCAATTTTGGCATTTTTGGCCCCATTTTATTTATGCCAACTAGTGGAGTGGTACACCTCCCAGACTGATAATTTATGAAAAATCGCTTGCGAGTTATGTGCACTGAGAAAAAAATTTAATAATCATTTAATAATCAATACAATTATCGTAAGTAAAAAGTTCAGCTGGATAGGGGACAAAAGCACAGATTACTTAGCACTAGTAAAAAAGAGATCCTAAACACTGATACAATAACAAGAAGCAATCTAAGTTACTTACGGTTTGCTTCATACCGGTAACTTATGATAATTAAACTGAAGTAGTTAAGCCAAAGAATATATGTTGTTGCAGTAAGCAAAGATTTGCCTTTGTCAAGTAGTAGGTGTATTGCTGTGAGTGAACTATTCTATAACAGCTATCACACCTTCATAATTAATAGAATCTATTTAGATTACTTGTGATAAGGAAAGAGTATCATTAATGCACGTTCACTAAATACCTGATATATAGAAGGTAATGGTTTGCTATAAATATACAATATACTTACCTTAAATTTGTTCTTCAACTTATAGATAGTGCAGGAAACGAGGAAGTTTAATGAATATTTAATATAAATTTAAATAAAAAGCAGTATTATTAGTAATAGTTTTATTTTGTATAGGACAAACACAGTGACTACCTAATATGAATGAAAGATATTGGTTTCACTTTAACAACAGGTTTTTTTTAACACAATTTTACAATTACAATATACAAACAAATTAAACAATTTACAACGTAATGACTCATAAAATATATTCCTTAATAATGAAAAAAATAAACAAAGCAATAATAAAAGATAAGGTAAATGGGGCCCCCTTGAAACGTTATTTAGTTATTGAAATCTAAACAAAGGACAAAGAGAAATATGGCTTTGAAGTTACACCTAATAACAAACAAAGAAATAATATACCTAGGCGGTAAACTTGCGGTTTCTGTTGATTCTTTGCACTGGGCGTTGTCTCGGCGAGTTGATCCTCTGTCAGTATACGTTGCGGTTATGTCCGGTGATCGCCTCGAAAACGGCTACTTCGTCGGGGCTGCAGGTGGCACTTGGACTGTCACTCAGGTAACGACGGCATCCACTCTTTAACTTCACCAGGAGGCGCAAATATCATCACAACGATGGGGAATTCAAATATCCCACCACGTGGTTTAAAACTGCAATCTTGAAACATCCGATTGTTTATAGGCTCGGTACTTCTTCTTTCGCTGGGATTGTTTATATGGATGGGGCCTTGTGTTAACCCACACGGTATTTTTAATATATTTGCGTTCCAACTGGCCTACAATGGCCGTACTCCTTGGCCACTCTTTTTCGTCGACCTTTTCACACGTCCGTAACTCTTACTTGACGCTAGCACGCGCTTGCGCGCGTAGCAATCTCCGGGACTATTTTATTACTCCGCCGCATTAGCCAATCAGGAATAGCAAAATAATCACGTGATGGCAACAAAACTCAAATAAATATAGTTGTGGCAAGTTGTTACGTATTTAAGAAAATGCATGAGTTTAATAGCGATCAGCATTGTTGTTACTTCTACTAGGCATGTGCTGTAGTTAGATATAGTACCAGTAGTCATAAGTAATACTTACTTACCACAAATTTGTCAGGTACGCTGTGTAATAATATGCCGTTAATAAAAGCACGATTTGCAGTAACAACTTGCATTCAGGAAACTGGGTTTAGTTGCAGGTATTAATTAACTAGAATAGATCCAAGTAAAACTTTATCTATTGTAAATAATGTTTTATCAAGTAAACACTTTACTTAGCCCATTTTTCTCAGTGTGGTTTGGTCTCATTCTTGCATACTTGTTTTTGCCAAGTTAACCCATTGCTTATCTGTAATCGCAAATAACCGTGGTAAATATATTTTTTTGTTTTAGGTATTGTTACAAGAATTGTGCCCGTTTTATATTCGAGATGATCTGTTAACATCAAAGTTAATTCTTCCCTTCTACATGCACCACAGTAACCCATAATAAACGCAATCTAAAATTCGAAATTATTGGCAACTATACGATTATCTACTAGAAAAACATGCTTTCATTAAAAGAAAATGATCGTCAGGTTAAAAAGAATGATAGTTCTCATTGTGTGGGTATTCTGAGTACTGAAGAGAAGATTTTTTTTGTTGACAGAATAACTTTTCCTCGTTTAATGTTAAAGTTTTCTTTTTCTCTTGTCACTTTTATAAATATTGGTTCTTTATAATTAAATATAACAAATCGCTTATTTTCACGTTCTGAAAAGGAAGATTCGACTAGAGAAAATTGAATTAACAGCACATTTTTTTTATACCATCACCGTCAGTCGAAACATAATAACCCAAGATTGCCCGCGGAGCGTGCCTTGTGTTGAAACAGAGATACATATACGTATTTACAGACCCCGGAGGAAATAGAAATAATTGAAGGAAACCCATCTTTCTCGGTAATGGACGCGGCAACTGCCTCGTTGAGAATATAAAGGAAAAATAGGGACAACTCGCACAGAGCGGTGTTTCTCTGGCCGCATCTTTTTTCGCCGAACATCAGATATGATAGGGGCGCGTTATTACGGGGCCATCTATTACGGAATTTCCTTTTTTCGTCGTTTGACGATGGTATTTTCCCTTTCTTCGCCTGTTTCTTGTTTTTCTTGTACTATATATTAGGCGAGTCAAATGGTTTACTTCCTCGACAATATTTTAAACAGGAAGCTGGTTGTTTGGAGTTGCCGAAATCGGATTATCTTAGAATTTGAACGTAAATCGAAGTTTTGTTTCTTGTCTGTTTTTTTGATTAATATGACTAGTTAAAAAAAATAGTTTTTACACAACCTTGCATAACATGAAACATCAATTTTGACAATCAGGAACCGCCAACCTATTAAATGTTGATCTCATTACTCCCCAATATATTTGTAAATATTACATTCCGAATGAATATCAACAATATGTATTCCACTTTTTTTATTAATCGACATATATAAACCAAGTAAATATAACTAAATCTCGTTTGGACACATACAGGGTGTTAAGTAAACACGCGGAAAAAATTCAAGGGGTTATTCCTTAGACTATTCTAAGAATATTTTCTCCTATGATGATTTTTGAAAAACCCCTTTCTTTCGAAGATACAGGGCGAACAAGATTTGAGACAGTAACAACATTTTATTATCAAAAAAGTACATGTAAAGTCGCTCAATCTACAATAAATGTTCGAAATGGCTTCCTCCAGCCTAGATGCAAGCATTCAATCTTCTCGTCATTGACTGTCGAACTCTTTCAAACACACCAGGGTCGTTTCTAATTGAGTTACACCCAGCAATTATCCGATTTCGCAAATCGTCCAAATTCTCCACTGGTGTAGCGTAAACTATTGACTTCAGAGATCCCCAGAAGAAATCATCTAGGGGGTTTAAGTCTGGGAATCGAGCAGGCCATGCGTGTGGCCCACCTCGACCAATATTGCTGTTAAAAAATTACGAGCAACCAAACTGAAATGTGGTGGTGCACCATCGTACATAAACCACATTGCAATTCTTATCGCGTATGGTACATCCTCCAAAAACTCAGGCAGCGTTGCTTCCAAAAACTTGCGGTACACCACGCCAGTAAGTCTTCCTGGTAGAAATACCAGTCCAATTAGATAGTCACCCACAATTCCAACCCAAACATTCAACGAGAACTGATGTTGAAAACTATCTTCAAATACCTCATGCGGATTTTCATCTGCCCACACATGGTTATTATAAAAATTCCTTATTGCATTTCCTGAGAAACTGGCTTCATCGGTAAAAAGAATCTGTGTCAGGGATAGAGGGATGCGAACTAATGTTTGCAATATCCATTAACATAATGCAATACGTGGAGGAAAATCAGCAGGTAGTATTGCCTGAACGCGTTGAATGTGGTGTGGATACAACAAATTATCTTTAAGAATTTTCCAAACTGTCCAATGACTTACATTCAAAGTATTTGCAATTTTTCGCGTAGAACTACCAGGATCTTCCTCTATCATCTCCAGCACATTCTGTCCCAATTGTACCGTTCTTGCAGTCATTGATCTTCCTGGCCCTCCACTTCGTTTCATTGAGCCTGTTTCACGAAGACGTCGATGAATGTTTTCGAAGATTTTTCGGTCGGAGACATTATGGGCAGGAAATCGTTCAATATACAATCATCTAGCTTCTAATGAGTTGCCATCAGCAAGTCCATACATGAAATGCATGTGAGTCATCTCGGCGTTCGTTATATATCATGATAGAGGATTTCACTAACTATTAAAGACACGTCAAACAGCCAAACGTCACTCAATCTAAACAAATGCGACCGATGAGACGTATTCAAATGAAATTTACTAGTAGATAAAACAGTCGTTTCATGTGATCGAGAACGAAAAATAAACAACGCATTGTAAACAATTTTTTGTACTTGATAAACTCATTGGTGTATATACACTATACTTTTATTCACATTAATAATTTCAACGAATATCGAATATGGTTGTCGCAAATTTTGTTCGTCCTGTATCTTTGAAACAAAGGGGTTTTTCAAAAATCGTCATAGGACAAAATATTCTTAGAATAAGCCAAGGACTAACCCCTTGAATTTTTGCCGCATGTTTACCTAACAGCCTGTATAATAACTCTATCTCGTATTTAGCTATCGTTGTCCGTCATAGCGAATTTCCAATTTTCCCGACAACGCCCGTGTGCTTCGCCACTAGCTCGCGCATTTGAATATTCCCTGATTATCAGAGGCCAAACCCGGCCGTAATTAAGTCAATATTATCGGTCATTCGCGAATGTCTGCCACACACCCCACTGCATCGCATCGGCTTGATTTTCTATTGTTTCCGGTCGCCCAAATCAGAGCACCACGGCCGAAGACAATAATTATTGGATTATGTCTCGTCACTGCCAGAAAATGCCGAGCAAAATCAAATAAATTGAAGAATTACAGAAATACGAGAGGTAATAAAATGTTTGTATATGAAAATAAGGATTTTTATTTTTTTTTGTATGGTTGTTTATAAGAGCATGAAACAATTTTTGTTGGCAGTATTAAGACTGATTCTGAGTGTACTTTAATAACGTATATTCAAACAAATATTTTTTTGCTGTTAAGCAAATTTATAGGAATAAAAGATATTATTTAAAAAAAATATGTACTTTAATCGCTTGAAGGAAAGTAATAACATTGATCTTTTAAGTTACTATACAGGGTGTTCAAATAATATGTATAATATAATAATATTGCAGTTATGATATTAGTTAATTATTAAAGATGTACAGCCTTACTAATAAATAAGAAATAAAATTTATTCTATGAATAACAAAAGCGTAAATCAAAAACAAATATTTGCTTACTAATAATCACGGAATAAGTTGTATACATGCACAAAACGGTCGTATAAGTTATACGGAGTGGAAGCCTAGTTTAAGTGTGAAATAACCTCAAAAATTTGTCAATTCTGTCAGAGATGTTGTTTGGGTTTCTCCGCAAAATATAATGATGGAAATAAACGAAGTTGAAGAAGTAGATAGAGGTGAAAATGTGTGTCAACGTAAAAGAAAAATTTACAAAATCAGAAAGGATCCTTTTCAAATCGACAAAGAAACGGAATTTAGAAAGAAATATAGGTTTACCAAACAAGGTGTTAGATATTTAATAGAAACGTTCGGAGAAAATTTAAGCGATAACCGCAAAGGTGGTGGAATTCCTCCTTATTTAAAAATCTTAACAGCATTGCGATATTGGGGGCGTAATGAGGTAAATATCATACACACATGGTATAGCAAACTGATATTTTATGATTTCTTACTATTATTAGATACAAGATGATGCTGCTATTGGCACATTGTTTTAAATATAAGACGTACTTTTTCACCTGTCTCCCAATTAACGCTTTTTCGCCATTTTAAAAACTTTTTAAACTGATTAATGTAGTTGAAACGTATTACTCGAATGACGTTTAGGCTATGTATTTTGTTGCTTCTAGTTATATTATACGTTTCCAACACTACCGATACTAATTGCGACGTTGTCACGACATGATGTTGACATAAGTTCCGGATAACTATTCTAGATTTATACGGAACATATTGATAGAATACCTTACGCCGACTTTAAACCGAGTATATCTATTCTTAGTATAGAAGAGGTTCAACTTCGATTTATCGCATTTTTATTAGTAAGGCTGGTAGGGTTTTTACGCTGATTAGAACCGTGTAATCAGTAAATCAAAACAATTGGAAATCGCGTTTACGAAATATAATAGATAACTTTGCTTTTTTTTTTAATGGATCACCCTGTATATTTTGCCACCAATTGATACAAACCTAGGATTTTCACACAATGTTGTTATAGTGGTATGAACTAAACTAACTTTGCCAAATAACAAAGTTTTGGCTGTTATATCGAATCCATCATGATATTAGTCATAGCTCTTTTGTTTTTCATCTTAAGGTTGTACTATTATAACAATATTGCATGCAAAAACTAATTTTCTATCAAATAACATAACTTTGAACAGCCTACATATCTAACTCAAATAAAGTTTCTTTAGTTCTCTATGTGAAACAACTTTTTTTTCAAAGATATATGTATTCCTTTGCTGAAAATAATCTTTTTTCTCAGTGTACATTCTGTATTCCTCTAACAAGATATTTGTGTAGAGTAATTGCACGTTTCCTAAAACGCGTATCACTCTGTATTACACTTTTTTATAAAAGTCAACACAACCCTCAGGTTTAATAATATTCCTGTTCAAACAGACGCACCCCGAATTCCACTGAGGTCGTTCAGATGGCGCCAAAAGTCGGCCAGCACGCTGCCGCGTAGCCAAATGTCGTTGCAACGCCAAGAGCTGGCTGGTAAAAGCGTACACGACAGAATACGAACGAGATAACCGAACCGCAAAACTTTATAAATATTCAGGCGAAACGAATTCGTGAACGACGCCCAAAATATGGAAAACTTAAGATTCATTGTTTGGGGCGACTGGAATTGTCGCGGGCATTAGATTTAACGTTTCGAAATGTCAAATTCGGCATTTACAGACAGAACGTGACGATGAGAATGATGTTCCGACGCGGATTTTCATGGCATTATAGAAACGAAACTACTAAAGCTGGTTTTACACTTGTCAATTTCTAGATCAATAACTAGGACTTAGAGGACTTGATGTCAATAAATGGTTTTACACTTGTCCACTTTAAGTTGGATTTTATGTTCAATTTCTAGTTTAAGTTCTGTTCAAGTTTAAGATGACATCCAACTGTTTTACATCTGTCAAGAAATTGATTGATTTCAAGAACTTGGTCATGTTCTAGAAACTAACATACTTAGAACATGTTTTATTTTTGCATCAAATTATTTTCAATTCTGTAGGAATTTCCGTAATTGGTACCTCGTGAAATAATTGACTCAGATTAATGTTATAACCCTGGTTACCGAGGTATAGTTCGCAGTACTATTGTGCAATTGTAGTTGGGTTATACTTCTGGTCATGTTATATATATTATTTACTGTAATTGTAGAAATATATTTCGAATCTTTCAACAACAAAACTGTTAACTGTAGCACGCAAAAGTTTATTTAGTTATACTAATACAGATGTGTATGTGTATCTCTGATCAAGAAATCCACCACAAATCCACAAAGAAATCTTCGAGGCAGAGAATGCTTAACCTCAAACCTTTACCTGCCTTTGTTTTTAGTATGCAACATCACTTCAAGCAATAATAGTATCCCTGTTGTGACAGAGCGCTACCACCCGGAACGTTACAAAAGAAACTAACCGATTCTAATACTCCCGATTTCAAGTTCTATTAATTGACAAATGTAATACAGCAGCAAGTTCTATTTTAAGAAATAGATATTGATCTCTATGAAGATCCTAATATTTATTGACAAGTATAAAGCGGCGATAAGTTCTAGTTCAAGAACTACAAATTGATCAAATTTAAAGTCTAGAAATTGATGAATATATTGACAAGTGTAAAACCAGCTTAAGATATATTTGTCTTACCAAAAAAGGTGAACATATTACCTTCGCTTAAAAATAAATTAATTCAATTTGACGTTTAAAAAATCTAAAAACTCCTTTTTAATATTGGTTTCGATAATATTAAAAATAAAAGTCATTAAACCGTTTACAGAATTATCGAGTGATGATAAATTATTATCGAAAGTAAAAATCACAATTTTTTAACTTTTGTTCATCAAAAAAGCTTCGGACAAGTTCAAAGTATAACCGTTATCTATCTATGTAGGTAATTTATTAAATAAATTGCTTTTAATTTTGATCTTTTTTATTCTTATAAAAATATTCTCAGAAGCGGTAAATTTGGAGTTGTACATCATATCAAGCGATTTAATACTTCTCTTTACAAGATTCTTTAAACCCAAAAGATTCGTTGAATCAATCTTCGTCGATTTTTCCCTATCAACATATACAAAACTGCTAATTTTAACATTTGTTTATATTTATCAGCTAATAAATATAAAACTAAATCATATTTTCAAAATTTTATCATACTATCTTACGCACCACACCTCCCTTGACATGCATACCAAATTTCACGAATTTCCATCGATAAATAAGAAAGTTATAGACGATTTAGTCGATCGATGCATCGTACATCGGTCGATGGAAGGCTGCGGTGGGAGGCGGGGGGGAAAGGGGGGGTCAACTTGGGGTGAAACTCGGTTCGATGTACAGGACTACGCTCTCCTATCTTTTCGCCAATAAGACAGACGGAGTGCGGACGATAGAGTGGGGATAAAATGGGCTACGACCTTGTCTATCGTATGGGCCGCTATGTAATTTTCCTTTTACGTTTGTCGCACGTCGTATGGGAGACGTGTATTCCAAAACGCGCGGGCAGGATTAAGACGGAGAAGATGCCTCCTTGTCTGTCGTACGCGCCTTATGGCCAGTTCGCTTATCGCAAGTAGATTCGGAACTAGCGGGCCGATTTTAAAAATTCTTTCGCCGTCATGAAGCGCGTACTAATTTCTTTTAAATATTGAAATTAATTTTTATGAAGCAAATGAGAAGTTATTGTTTTTTCGAAATGATGATGGCTGTGAATATAATTCTATTATTATCATATTTTTTTAGTGATGAAACTAAAGTATGTATAGTATTTTATAATTAATTACAATTGAAACTTGTTTTACTACTTACTAGATGAATATTTTAACGACAAAGATATGTAGTTGGCTTATATTCATTTGTGACGAGTATTTTAATACCATTTTTTTATGTGATGTACTGCCCCATTTACATTTTTTACATTTTTACATTGTTTATTTTAATCTTTTATTATGTTGTATATACAGTGCTCTACTCACTAGATGAATATTTTAATGACAAAGATATTTAGTTGGCTTATATTCATTCATTCATTTGTGAGGAGTATTTTAATACCATTTTCTTATGTGATGTATTGTCCCATTTACATATTTACATTTTTACATTGTTTACTTTAATCTATTAATATATTATATATAATTGAAATATTTATATTTAATATATAAGTTTATACATATTCATGAATGACAATGTCGATACCAGTTGTAATTGGTCATAACAATAAACTATTATTATTATTATAATTATTATTATCAACTGTTGATGGCACCAATAACTGTTTTTTTCTTCAGTTATCTTACTTTCTATCATAAAAGCTTGGGAGGTAACTGGAAAATAATCAACGCTAAGTCATTTATTCGACGTAATCCCGGACAATTAACATATAAATCCTTTAATTTGCGCTCCCCTCTTGCCGTAATTAAGCTTACGTCTTAAGAACGGACTCGAGAGGATATACCGTTCGGTAATTTATCGAGTCTACGATGTTCCCATTAGCGTTCGCCCTCGCCGCACTAATATCGATAACGACGGCAAGAATCTTTCATTAGGACTACGTGGGAAGCACTCGTAAATTGCCGACTCTACACGTTTAGGGTGTATAGTAGGAGGACGGGGCTGTGTGGTGAGCGCCGAGGCTGTTTCTGATATGCCCATTATATCGGTGGAGGAAGAATTAAAATTAAGAAGATGAGGGTCGCGTCTCGGCTAAGCCGAAACTCTGTGGGCGTGTGTGGAGATTAAGCTAGAGTCCCCGGAACTGACGTGTTTTCACGGACTCCCCAGAGATGTGTCCCTAGGACCACCAGAGCCGTCCGGAAACGAGATGGATGGAGGTCTTGGAAATGTCTCGAGGGGACGCGTAGCAGTGACGAGCGGGACGGAGTGGGGTAGGAGAGGGGAGGTGCTATGACCGCCCTTGGCGCTTCTTGTCAGAGCAGCTGTACTTGGCATAAGTAAACAGAATTTATGAAAAAGTGTAAAGGAGATAAATTTGGTTATGGCGTTATGACATTCCTCTTTTTAATTAATTTATACATTGGATATAATAATAATAATAGTAATAATAATAATAGCGATTTATTGGCTGAAAAACAGATACACTTGCATACATAAATGCTATAATAGAGAAATATACATCATCTCAGCCAAAAAGACTAATTTGCCGTTGCGTAGTACACAAAGGCACTCTTTCTATAGTCTTGTCGATGAAAACAAAATAAATAATAGAATAATAATAAAATAAAGAGAAAATAAAGAAAAAAAACAAAAAAAAAGTATTCACTCAAAATAAATCGCAAATGACCTGACGTGCAGAAAGCAATAATTCTAACAGTTAACAGTAAAACACGGAAAGGACAGAACTAAAAGCACTCATTAGTAGAAAATGGCTAGTCAATTTATTGCTTTTGCAGAAGGATTGATTTAGATTTTATTTTTATCGCCTTCGCAGATAAGGAACCCACCGAAGAAAGATTAAAGATCCTAGCATTGTTGTGTAAGAAAAACTTCTCTTGTAAATCTCCAATCTGTGTTTCGGAATATTAATCAAATAAGAACCACGAACGATACGTGGATGCAATTATTAATTGATTGCGTTAAATTTCGCAATTTTATTAATTATATAAATACCGTGGTCTTTTTTCTCTTAAGATATTATTAAATAAGGTGATGGTATGGAGAGTACGTCGATTATCCATGTTCAAGTTTGAATTAGTTTTTAACAAGTGCGAAGTTGGACATCTTCTAGGCAAACTATTCACCAATCTTACACAGCAGTTCTGAACGCGCTGAATCTTCACAGCGTACCGTTTACTAATGCAAGGAGCATACGCCACATCACCGTAACTAAAATGAGACAAAATCACTGCCTCACACAACAGAGATTTAGTAGGTTTATCAAAATGGCGACGATTAATGAATAGAGAACTCAGTGCACTAAAAGCCTACTGTATCATAAAGTTCATCTGCTTTACGAATCGCAAATCAGAGTCCATATAAATACCCAGGTTCTTAACGCAATCCTGTGATCTTAAAGTGTGAGAGGCCAATTGAATATTTAAACCGGATGAGGCAGCCTTCCTGGCCTTGCGGGGTCCGAATAAAATGAATTGTGTCTTAATAGGATTAATCTTTAAATGGAACTGATCAGAATACTTACATATGTTTTCCAAGTCCTCATTGATCCGCTTCTCTGCAGACTGAATTTCTGTTAACTCAAAGGAATAGTAAATTTGAGTATCGTCTGCATATTGATGACAATTGCAATGCTCGATTGCAAACGGAAGGTTCGAAGTGTTTATATACTTCAGTACTGGACTTAGTATTCCTCTCTGCGGTATATGTATTAAGGTGAGAACTATATAGACAACCAGATATTACAAATTGGTACTTGTAGTGAAATAATTCCGTAATAGTAATTTTAAAAGTCAAAACTCAATAAAATGTTTGTTTGGCGTTAAAGGTTTAATAAATATTATATAATAAAACAATCATTTGAAATGTTGAGAATGTTGCCCATGATTTGCTAAGAAGACATTAATTCTACTCTTCATATTGTCAAAAACTCTCTGTAGTTCTTCAACCGTAATTTGTTAAATTTCGTTAATAAATTGCGCCTCGAAGTTCTTCCAGATTATGGAGTCTATTCTTAAAAGTATTATTTTTAATTCGACTAAATAAATAAAAATCAGGAGATGTTATCTATATCGTTGTTGCTCAAATTTGTTGTGTTTCTTTATATTGTTTAATGATCTTTATTGTATTTTCTAAAGAGTATTCTATTGGAACATTACTATATATGTTTTTTATATCAAATGAAATAATTGTACAGTTTGTTTGGTGATTTTTTAATTCATTTATTAATTGTGAAATATTCTGTGTATGCTATACATGCTTTTTTCTCATATCATAATATTATTCAATACCAATCTGCTTGTGACTTCACCTATTATTTCGTGTTTTGTTGAATGAACCAATTGCTTTGTTTGAATATATGTAATACGTAAAAAAAGTAGTTATAAATCGCTTAAAATGACACAACGCCAACGATGAAATTTCAATATTTTTTTCAATTCGAAAAGGGTTTTTCGTGAACGCCATTTCTGCAAGACAGTGCTAAAATCGAAATATCGCGCAAACTCTAGGAGAAAGAGTACCCGTACGAAAGTCCAAGACAAAAGAATCGCTCCCTAGTAAAAGCGCTGATACAACATTCATGAAGCGATATTTATTCCGGTGACTTTTAGCAAATTAAAGTGCTGACCGAATTGAATTTCACCCTCAATAGAGATCAGGGTTGGCGGTGTAAGGTAATGCATTCGCGATCTTCCGCTCTATTTATTGCGGTAAATCTCGATAGAAATGCGTTTCCTATTGTAAATTTAATCTCATTTTCCTCCCTAATCCATCTCAAAAACAAATATGTTATTATACTAACGCCGGCTAGATGATATCAGGCCTAACACTTCGAGGGGGGGATACATACTTTGAGAATTAGAAGTTGGTGGGGGCATGTCGTATAAATAGAAAAATCTAACGGAGTAAGGTCTGGTAATCGCGCTGGCCAAACATCTCTGAGAGAAAATAACAAGAAACGTTTTGTTAAATCAATGCGTGTGCACTAAAACTCGGATTCCACAGATCTTTTTCTTTAATTCATAGCAATATTTAACACATACATAAAACGCAAATTCTATTATGTTAACCCCAAAAAATAAAAAAAGATGCTAAATGAAATGATAGTGAAATTTAACACGCGAGTTGTTAACCGGCAAATCTATCGGAACTCGGAACTGCCCGGGTATTTTAACGAATTCTTTTTGTATCTATCGATTTCCAGTGTTGTGTACAAACGAGCGGTTTTATTTACGACTTCGCCGGCGGCCAATTCGACGGTCGGCGTCGCCCTTTGTGCACGGTCGACGCATCATCGAGGGAGGATTAATCGAACGGTTTTGCATCCAATTTTCCCCGACTGCCCGCCCGCCTCCGGGCCAGCATCGACTTGAAGAGGCAATTTACGAAATTCCTTGTATCTTATTCTCGGAATTGTTGTTCGAAAGAGGCGGTTAAAAGTGAGTGTATCTGCAGTTGAAATGTTGGTTAGGCCTATTGGTGGACAAAGAAAAATGCTTGGTTTAATTTTTCCTAAATATATTTCATGGGTCTCGAAGATTCGATTTCTTTAAATTAAAGAAAGAAATAACATTATTATTTCATTTTTATATAGCAAAAGCAGACTTTACAGACTAAAATGGTAGATCAAATGCGATCTGATATTTCTAAATAGCATCAAGCAACTAGATACATTAGAATGTTTTAATTTTAAAAAATTGAGTGATGGAAGGAAGCAACATCCCGATTCAATAAGTTATTTGAATGTGTTTTTCATATACAGGGTTGGGATAAAGTGTGGAACCAAGCAAATAACTTTAAAACGGAGAGGATGATGTTGATGAAACTTTGCAAATAAGTGTTACGAAATATAATTTCGATTTTGTTGTTGTGACTGTACTTCCGGTTTAACCGAAAGTTCTCTTTATTTTTTTTTATTTAAATGGAACAGCCTGTATATTTTTGCAAATTATAATAGACCTTGTTTTTGCGAATTCGACCATACTGGTTTTAGCAACATTATCCGTAAATAATGAAGAAATAGAACACTCCACATTTACTGAACAATTAATTTTATTTATCGTAAATTATTAACAAATGGTAGTCTCTTATAAACGAACTCATTTAAAATGTTCAAAATGCTCGCCGTTTACTTCCTGACAATATGCAAGTCTTCTACGAAATTCCTGAGTTACCTTTTCCAAAACTTCTCTACGGATTAAATCACTTTCGTCGACTATTCTGTGCCTCAAGTCCTGCAAAGTAGTTAGTCGCCTAATGTAAACAGATAAAAATCTAATGGACTAAGGTCTGGAGAACGTGCAGGCCACTCTATGAATCCTCTACGTCCAATCCATCGATTTGGGAAAATAGCATCCAAAAAGTTCCTAACTCACCTATCATAGTGAGGAGGCGCTCCATCCTGTTGAAACCAAAAACTTTGAGGCAACTCCCCATTGTGTTGAAGTGCAGGAATAATGTGGTTTCTCAGTAGATCCAAATACTTTTCCTCACTTAAGTTTCCTTCTATAAAAAATGCGCCTATAAGCCTGTTTTCAACAATTCCTATCCAGACATTCAACTTTTGAGGATGTTGAGTATGGGCTTCATGGATCCAATGAGGATTATCATTGGACCAGTACCAGGAATTATTGCGATTGGCTGTTCCATTCAGACAGAAAGTTGCTTCGTCAGAAAATACCATATTAGTTGCAAAATGTTCGTCTGCATTACAAATTTCCATCATTCTTTCGCAGGTCAAAATCATCATCTGACAGTTCTTGAAATAGGTGTATTTTATACGGATGGAACTTTTCTCTCTTCAAAATTTTTCCTACAGAACCACGACTTATGCCATGGTTTGGTGCTAAAGTTGTAGTAGAAGTTTGAGGTGATTTTTCTAATTCAATAGCAATCTTTTCTCTAACAACTGCGTTAGTTGCGGTCTGTGGTCTGCCTGTTTTTGGTGAATTTTTAACCGTTCCAGTCATACTAAAACGTTTTAGTGTTTTAGTAACAGCTGAACGTGTTATAGGAGTTCTTTCGGGATGCAGATCATTAAAAAGGTGACACACTTCATCATGAGTTCTAGCGCGATCGCCAAACCCGATCATCATTAAAATTTCAATACGCTCTCTTTCATTTAAATGCACAATCTTCATCCGTACAATTAGTAATTTGATGGACGTGAATTAAATAAACTTGACAGTTTGTCAACAGTTACCTACTAGATGATAATACCTTTTGTTTGTTTGTTGCTGGGCAAAGCTTCGGGTTGTAACTGACATCTATATGGACTTATTGTATCATCTCCACTGACATTTTGCCGAACTAGTAATTATCTCTTCATTATTTACAGATAACGGTGCTAAAACCAGTATGGTCGAATTCGCAAAAACAAAGTCTATTATAATCTGCAAAAATATACAGGGTGTTCCATTTAAATAAAAAAAAAATAGAGGGAACTTCCGGTTGAACCGGAAGTACAGTCACAACAACAAAATCAGCATCGGATGTATTATATTTCCTTACACTTATTTGCAAAGTTTCGTCAATACCTCTTCGTTTTAAAGATATTTGCTTGGTTCCATATTTTATCCCAACCCTGTATATGATTTCACATGCGTCTACCTCTTCAAGTGATTGTACATTTTTCACAAATCCAAAGTTCTCTACATCAATCCTATATCCGGTAGCTTTTATATGTCGCGCAACACTGAATGATTCAAGTCTCCCATAGCGATAACTTGCTATGTCATCCTTGAACCGAGTTCCGATCACAAAAGCTTTGTTTGTCGAATGTAAACTTTATTACACCCACTAAATGCGATTTTGTAAATCCCTGATCTTCCATTGAGATCAGATTTGTCTTTCACGTTGCCTAAAAGATTTCTTACAATCAGTGCATTTCGTGCGGTAAAGCAAATGTTCCAAATTTTGCCCTTCAAAAATGTCATCTAAACCTTTTGAAATACGACCATTATGAATCTCTTTGTATCGGTTTCTTTTTTGCAGATGTCTATTTCTAATTTATTATCGTTTCTTATCACTAAACTATCTAGAAAATGAATAACGTGCTAAGGTAGTACTTGCGCTAATATTATTAATTCCATAATGCAAATACAAAGCCATACATATCTCTTGATGTTTGCTGTTATTTGATTCACTTCTCTAGTATATAAATTTATAATTAAATTTACGTGATATGTATTATTGTGGCTCTCCATCTCTCCAAAGCACCATAATAATGGTAATAGGATTTCAATTCAGGATTGTGGCGAAGCAATTCCCCCAACCGTTATAGGGTAAAAGGTAGCTAATTAACTGAACAATGCGTCCGATACAAAGCTGTTCGGGAAACATCGGTCAATTTAGTGCGATAATACCGTCCTGGACGATATATTTACCTATCGCAACTAGCCCCCTTGCATACGGTTAATCAATTAATGCGGGGATATATCGCGACATGAGCGCCCTCGTGGAGATTTCTAACCCGTTTAGATGTAAATTATCTACTCTCTGCCCGCTGAAGATCGTTTCAATCTCCCTATACAGTATGAAATTTAATTTGTATTTGTATCTTTAGATGACTATCAACGATTTTTCAATAAAAAAAAAACATTTAGAGTCAGAAAAGATTTATTTATTCCTAACATAAATAAGTACACTTCTCACAGGAAAAATCGGGACACCAGCAATTCAGAATTTTAAGATTTCTTGATTGTAAATGCAACTTTCGGAGGACGTATTCACTTATCATAGCCATAAATCACTTAATTATGTATATTACTGTGATCAAAGGTGACGACTAGAAATTTAAACAGAAAAATAAATATATAGAGAGAAAAAGGTTTATGTATAGAATAAACAAATCGGAGTTTCGGTGGCGACGTTTCCTTTAGAAATACCAATGAAAAAAAATACATAACAACAAAAAGAATTCTTGAATAGACGGCTTGATTTAGAAATATATATGTATTTAACTTGTCTGATGTTATGTAGAGATAATTCTTTTTTAAGAAAACATGTGGTGATGGAATTTTATCATTTCATATTATGTTACTTGTTAATACTGCTTTGATATTAGTTACTTACTTCGATTTATGCTCGCGAGTATTAGTTTAGCAATAGACAGTATGTCAGTCAGCCTCCTCAGTTTTGGGATAATGTGATTTTCAGATTTATTGACTACACTATTATTGATGTATTAATTACTATTGTTGTTTAATATTTTTAAATATTGTATTACTATAAAGTTTCCTTCTATCTATAAAAAATTACCAAAATCAGGTTTAAAATTATTTATAAAATTCTTAAATAAAGCAATTAAGTTCGTAAAGAAATTATTTATTTTATGAACCCTCCGTTTATTGTATTTTCAGGAAATATATTTTAGCTATCGCCTGTGTAATCTGACGTCGTTGATCTATTTTCTTGAGATATGACCACACTGGGTGTCTTTACAAACTGTCTTTATATAGCACAGGTTTATTAACAATTATTTAAAATATTATTGGATTTATAATACATAACAAACATTGTAAGAAAGCATATTGTTCGTCAATCTCAGTTAGTGCTAAAATATTTATTTTTGAATTTGATACATTTAATACTTTTTCGTTGCTACTGCCTGAAGCTGTGTTACAGACCAAAAGTGTTAGCTATATTTCAATAAAATAGAACGACATTGGATTACACAGGCGATAGTTAAGATATATTTCTTGAAAATACAATAAACGGAGGGTTAATAAAATAAATAATTTCTTTGCGAAATTAATTGCTGTAAAAATGTTGTAAATAATCTTAAACTGTTTTTGGTAATTTTTTAAAACATAGAAAAATATTTTGTAGTAATACAATATTTAAGAATACTAAACAACAACAATAATGCATACATCAATAATAGTGTAATTAATCAATGTGAAAATCACATTGTTCAAAAACTCAGGAGGCTGCTTGACATATTGTCTATTGCTAAAGCAATCAATACTCGCGAACATAAATCAAACTAAGTAACTAATATCGTAATAGGTAATATAATTTTAAAATCCCATCGCCATGTTTTCTTAAAAAAAGAATTATCTCTACATAACATCAAACAAGTTAAATACATATATGTGTATTTCTAAATGGTGCCGTCTACTCAAGAAGCCTTTTATTTGTTATGTATTTTTTGCATTAATATTTCTGTATTCGGTATTTCTAAGGAAACACCGCCACCGAAATTCCAATGTGTTTATTTAATGTATAAACCTTTTTCTCTATATGTATTTATATTTCTGTTTAAATTTTTAGTCTTTACCTTTGATCGCAATAATACACACAAAAAAGTGATTTATGGCTTTGATAAGTGCATATATCCTCTGAAAGCTGCATTTAAACCCAAGAAATTTTAAAATTCACGATTGCTGATGTCCCGATTTTTCCTGTGAGAAGTGTACATGTACAGTGGGTCTCAAAATTCATGTCATGAGTGTCTTATTCCCAGAGTGCTCTTAATTACCGCCGATAGACCTTCTTTCACGTATTGTAACACATTTTCAAGTCGAGAATTTGGTCCTAAAATAACAATTTCAAACGATACGAACGATTATGTTATAGGAAAGGTTTCGATGCCTACGGATTGAATCCTAATTGGTAACGTATTTTCTGACGAAACTATGTTTGTTACCTATATCGATAAGTATGCTTAAAGTGTTGTGGTGTTGAGGTATAAAACATATCGCATATATAGTAGAGATACATACAGGAGGAGAAGTTGACGATATTAATTGCTTTGATCGTGTTATTTCCGAATGTTTATTTATGTTATATTTACAGCTACCGTAATTATTTTCACTGTATTTTCTTGAAATAAAAGGATTAATTTCTGTCTTTTTTCACTAGGAAATTAGGTTATCCTCTATTTTATAAATAACAGATTCTACGGATTTCTATACTTATCAATAATGTATTTAAAAATGCATCTAATGTAAATTATTCATTGTTCAAAATTTGAAGTTTTTTTTTTTTGCATAGAAAGTGAAGAAAATTGTTGAATGTGTCGCTTCATTATCCGAATAGGAAATATTCTCTTCCTTTATTTTCTTAATGTTTAATTTGAATAAAAGAATACTACCTATACGATACCGAAACTTCAAACCTATCTTTTTAGCCCAGAAGCGTATTATTCGCTGCATGGAGCAATTCTCTGCAGGAAATCATGTGAACCTTAGTTTAGAAAATGGAATAGCCTATAAGAGATCCCATAAAATGTCATTCATCATCTCCTTCAAAGCATGCTTCGCAGAGTTAGACAATGCATAAAAAAAAATCGTGGAATGTTGACATTTTATTGATAAATTTTGCTAATTGTTGGTATTGTTTTTGCAATTGTTATGATTTACTACTGAAAAACTAGAAGTTACGATTTATTACTTGAAACTGAATTAAAATTTACTACGATTTTTTTATTAATTTATTAAATACATAAATTCAATTTTTCAGAAATATTACAAAAAAATATGGCATTAATAAAATTCCAAATTTGTCAGCTGTGACAACAGAAAACTAAAAGTACATTTTTCTTTACGATATAACTTCACTTGATTTTCGTTTTAAAATCTCTATTTCTTTTTCTATATCAGTGCTTTATTTTATTTTATTATATTAGCCATGTAGCAGGCTATGATTAACCGTGCCTGTCATTACAATTATTTGATATGGAATACCAAGGGAGCAATACTAACAAGGAGGACTCTCCAAATATTAAGCTCAGATTTGTACCCGGTTTGTTAGATGTTAGTGAGGACACCTTGGAGTATTTCTGTAAAATTTGTAATATTAGCCATAGATGGGCAGACGTTAATTTTTTTACAGCGCAATATAGTTTTAGATCTTGCCTAAGTACTTACCTAAATAAACAAACTAGCTTACAACTCCGTGGGTATGTTTCCACATATCCATTCACTCAACAAATTCACAATCTTTATCTCCAAATACACATACTTCATAATTAACTGTTATCATGACAAAATTACGATTTCTTTCTTATTTTTAGACCTGAGCCTGGCAAGGTGTTGCCGAAACATATAGTCTAGAGATATTATTTAAAAATAAAGTGAAGAAGGACCAACAAAACCAGTTATTTTCACTTATTTATTTCTTTTCAAATCATTAATTTTGTTTTTAATTTAATCTATTTTCAACTGCGATAAGATTTCTTAAAAAACATTATTATTTATACACGTATTATACTTATGTAACAATTTTGGATTTGTTGCTTGGTTTAACCTACCTAGCAAAGGAATGGTGATTGACTTTTCTGTTTCAAGCCGTAAGACAAATCAGTGCTGATGTAATGAACTTAAATATAGTATCATAAGTAAATAATTAAATTATATTATACAGGAGTAGATGGTTTTATTCAATAAGTAAACGTTTTGAGTTACAAAAGATTTATTTAGTTCTAAATCAGATGAAACCACATACATGTGTTTTTAGATATAATTCATTTTTAAAATTAATTTATCACAATATATACTTTTATAACATTACTGTTACGTAATATGATTTTTTCACTACAAAATAAAACCTTACATACTAACATAATTTCAGCAATCTTGTGTGTATATACGTATAAGTATTTGTTTCTTATTTTGGAATTCCCCTGAATATTATTCAAAAATAAACAATCGAAAATAATTAAAACCCTTTTAAACTTGTATTGAAATACTTATAAATTCAAAAATAAAATAAAAAATTGGTTGGTAGAAGTCAGAAGAAGAATCCATGGTGATGGGGCGGTTATTAACCCCTGGCCAAGTCGCACGGGCGAAGAAAGAGTGTTATCGACTCGGGGAAACTAGGCTAACGTGGATTGAAGAGCGATACGGGGCAGTTCGCTGCGGGCCCAACCACCGTTGCAGAGTGGGATTACCAATGCCTTGCCCACGCACCTCCCCTTCGTAAAGGGGCCTTCCACACATCCACCTAGTCGCCACCGAGAAACACTACAGTCCCAGACCCCGATTGACTAGATACGACCTGGGATCGTCTAACCGCCAGTCGTCGCTGCAGTCGCTGGTAGAATATAGTAAAAAAGAGGTTTGTCTAAGCAACTTAATGCTTGTCAGACGCGCCCCCCCGCTAACCCAAATCTCCCCCCTCATCATCATCGTGAGCCCGGAAGAATCCAGTCATCACAATTGACCGGAACGAGATTTGAACCTGCGGTAACCTGACAATAGTCGAGACCCTAAGTGAGGCCTTAAGGAGCTCGGCTATCACAGGCTGTGTAATGATGATTGTAATAATAAATAATATTAATAATGAATAGCAAAAAACCGCGAACCCCCACCCCCTCCGCTCTAAAATAAATTAAATAATAAATAAAATATTTAACCAGATACAGTATTATATACGTATATATACACTTACAAATGAATTACAATTTATCAAAACGAGCTATTTGAATCTTTAAAATAAGCGATCGCTATTACAATTTCCTTTTCATGAATTTTTTACGTATTGAGTCGTTTTAATACAAACAAAAATAATGTATCTTTTTTTATTAATATTCAGCGTTATTTTAATAATTTTTGATGTATAATAAATCTTATTGAGTACATTTGTATATCTATCTGTGAATTAAATATTTATCAACAATACGAATTTCGGAAAAAGACCCCAAATGATCGAAAATAAATAAAATGAAAAATATTAACATCCGAACCACTGTTCCTATATTAAAGTGAAACTCGAAAAAATTAAAACAGGAGAGAGAGCAGGCTTAGCGTGGTGAGACCACACCCGCACCAAGTAACTACCCTGGGACCCTACGAGCCACTGACCGCATGCGCCCAGTCAGCAAACATGTGCCCTACCCGTCACCGACATGATCTACGGCCCGCTAAGCTAATTGCTCTGACAGTTGTCAGAGTTAACCCCTTAACGAGCAACATCTCTCCAAAATTATTTATTGTTTACTGTTTTTCTCCTTGATTCAGAAAAACGAAAAAAAGTCTAAATTTGCACTAAAGCACGTTAAAGTGTTAATGAAACAGAAAAAAATTCGCTTTATAACGCGATTAACATTCACCAATCATTCAACCAATCCCAACAAAAAAACAAAAAATAACCAAAGTTGCTAACTAAGAAAATAAAAAAAATGACGGCAGCTATAAAATATCGCTCTCCCGCCCTCCGCCTTTAAATGATCTAATGTAAATAGAGGGAACAGCGGCAATTAACGAAATAGTACATAGATATACAATGCACGTACAAATAATCTTTACAATTAATGAATTCTTTCTCAGTTTTAATTTTTTTTTTCCAACTGTTAACATTTTGGAAGAACCGCAGGAAATACAAAACAATGAGATAAATAAACCCACCTGTTTAAATCTTAATATCAAAAAGTCGCGAATATCCAGCTACCTACTCAAGCGCTTTAAATTTAAACAAATATTTACAAAAAAAAAAATTAGAGTTTATCAACATCCGCGATTCGAATCCTTGAAATAAGCGATCGCTATTACAATTTGCTTTCCCTGAATTATTATGTATTGAGTCGTTCTAATACAAATTTTTTAAATGATATTTAGCGTTATTTTAATAATTTTTGCTATGATATATAATAGATCTTATGGAGCACCTTGTATATCTACATGTAAACTAAATATTTGTCAAGAATATCAATTTCGGAAAACCCCAAATGATGGAAATAAATAATAAAGAAAATAATAATAAAAAAAATAAGGTATAAGATCCGAACCACCGTTTATATATGAAAGTGAAACCCGAGAAAACCAAAATAAAAAAATCTAACGACTAAAAGTCCGTAGCCCGTCGGATCAGCGGTCGCTGGCTCAGGGATGTCCGTCGAAGGACCAAGCGGCATGTAGGGCGCGGCCATCCCGGTGGTGACGCAAGTGAGTACGTGTAACAGTGAGATTAGCAGGAGATATAGGTAGACACATGCCACACTCCGTGACAGTACGTAGTCTGACATATGTAACCTTTGTGAATCTTTCACAGTACCCCACGTCTGACATAAGCCACTTTAGCAAAGTACTCTGGAAAGCACCTCACTCTCGCTGCCGGTCTACCACCACACCCACACCAAGTGACTACCCCGAGACCCTACGGCCAATCCGTTGCGTCCAGTCAGGAACATGTGATGTACCCGTCACCGACTAGATCTACGGCCGCTAAGCTAATTTTTCTAATTTTAAAATTGAAAATTAAAGTGTTGAAGTAACAAAAATAAAATTCGCGTTACAACCGCTCGCGATTAACATTCATCAATCCCATAAAACGATGTGCGAACGAAAAAACAAAAAAAAAACCTAAGCTGCTAACTAAGGAAACAAAAACAAAATGACGGTAGCTACTAAATCGCGTTTCCCCCTCCCCCCTCCTTTAAAAAGCTCTTATAAAAATAAAAAAAGAAACGGCAGTATTTAACTAAATACGTAGATATACAAGGCAAGTACAAATAATAATTACAATTAATTTTAATTCCTTCTTGTTTACAATTTTTAAGGAATTCATAACCGTCGATGTTTAGAGAGAACCGCGCGAAAACACTAAACGATAAACAGAAAACACAAATTAAGACACGCAGTTATAACTAAAGCTCTAGTAAAATACCTTATGGATTCGATCCTTGGATTCCCTTTCTCGCGCTAATTCTTCCATCCTCCTTTCCACTGCTTAAATTCCTATTGTTCCAAAGTCCGGTGAATCGCTCCGTGGGGTAGATTGTCCTGCGATATTAATACTGATAATAATAATCTTCATAATGAGTAATTTATTAAGTATTAATTAAATTTATCAATTTTCCAGAAAATACATCAAAAGCAGATGTTAAAAATTTGGATTTGTTCGTGCATCATCACGAATACAAAAAAATTAACATGGGAAAGACCGAATTAATGAAAGTATAACTAAAAAAAAATAATAAATACCTTATTGGCTAATCTTCCCTTCGTCCAATCCATTTTTCAGTCCTCCATTCCTCTTCCTTGAAATCCTCGTCCAGAAATCCGAAGGCGTGTACATTTTGCAGATTATCCTGGGATAATAATAACATAATTAGTAAAGTTAACACTAAAAAAAATGCTAAATTAGGCGTTAAAGATATTTTAGAACTTATAAATATCATTCTATTACAGAAGAATTTTTTAGAGCTGTTCATTGAATAAAAGTTGCCAATATGTCAATTAATAGATTTACCTAAGCAACTCTAAATCATAAAAATTTTAAATATCTAAATCGCCGAATGAATATACGGTAAAAATTGCCTGAAATGTGTGATTCGGTTTGATTTAGAAGTGTTCACGCATTATTGTAGATCTGCCGAAAACGATATTTAAAGCCACAACAAAAACTTTAATCGGCAAAAAAATGATGTATACAGAAATAATATCCTTGGTTGCATACCTGCACAACTAACAATTAGTAATTTACAATTTAAATCAATTAATTTTCGTAATGGAAAGAATTACATTATCCCAAAAATGTAAACACAAAAGAGACGCTGTATTCAAATTAAATTTAATGGCGCTACGATTGGTTCGGATAGGTCCGGAAGCGTTCGTGCATCATACTCGACCGACACGGAATTTGTGAAAAAAACTTGCATGTCCAATGAAGCATACAAAAAATACAATGCAAAAGAAGCCTTTAGAAATACAATATAGCAATATCAGAAAATATATAATACTCAAACAGAAATATGAAGTTTCAAAGTAAGATACAAATAACGCGTAGGACACAAATTTATATTAATATTCCGCAAATAAATAATAATAGCGTCACACCAACATACCTCTATTTACGCAGCGCAGAAATTTCAAAATGAAATTCCAGAGTGGTTTTATTTCGGCGAGAAAAATGATGCAGGTAGAAAGAATATCCGATTCTTATAATCACAAAATTCACACACACGGTCAATATAATTAATTTGCGTAAGGCGAAAAGCGACGCCATTCGAAATATGTAAACGCAAAAGAGACGCTATATTGAAATCGACTTATGCGCGCGAAAATTGGTTCGGGCAGGTCCGGAATCGTTCGCGCATCGTCATCGACTTTGGCGCGCGGAATTTGAGAAAAAAAACTTACATGCCAGATGTATACGAAATAAGATTGGTATGTAAAACAAAGGATTTCAAAATATATTAGGAAGGGATATAATATCCATACGGAAATATAAACATTTCAAAAATACCATGCAACAGTGCCTAGAAAGCATATTTATTATTAATATAAATATGCATTCCAGGCACTGTTACTCAAATAAATAATAATAAATATACATTAACATACCTTTGTTTCTTCAGCGCGAAAATTTCAAATGGAGATCCCAGGGGCGATCCGATTTCGGCAAAAGAATGATGCAGGTGTGAAGAATATCCAATTATCATAATCGCACAATTCACACAATTACTATTACACAGTTTTAACTGATTAATTTTCGTCAGGCGAAAAGCGACGCCGTCCGAAGTATGTAGTTAAATGCGAATAGACGCAGTATCAAACATCACCCTATAATATAAAAAAAGCAGGTTCGGATTGGTTGAAAATCGTTCGTGCATTATCGCTTAGCGATACGGCCTTTAAGAGAGATTAACTTCATGTAAAAAAAAGGTTTGGAAATATATTCAGGTAACGTAAGAAAGGTTGTAAATATTTAAGCTGCACCATAAAAACATTTAAGGACATTAATTCAACAGCGCATCGAATGCATAAGTTACGCGCGGCGTAATAAAGTATCATATGTACAGCGATAAGATGTTTATCGCATAATAGTATATTCTGGAATAATAGATACGGATGGGAAATGCAAGCTAAGTTATTTTAACAATATAAAAAGGTACCAAATAGAATAGGAAGGGGAGTCTAAATATTGACATGAAAGTGTAAACTTCATAGTTAGTTTAAGCTCCAATTGTAATACCGTTCTTAGTGCTGTTTTGAACCTACGAATAAATTTGTTAACAAGTTTTTAAAGTGTTTTTAAAAACTCCCCGCTCGACCAGAGCCTGTTAACTCATATTTATAACTTTATCGATCTATTTTAAATAAAAATATATCTTTCAATATCAATACTTTGTTATTGAATCGTAGTTTTGTCAGAAGCTACATACTTTACAATACAAATTTTCTACAATAATATAATAAGATATGAAACAATGTGTAAATACAGTACATGGCGGTTGTAATTAAAAGAGTCGATAAATATTTAAGCTGCACCATAAAAACATTCAAGGACATTAATTCAACAGCGCATCGAATGCATATTTATAACTTTATCGATCTATTTTAAATAAAGGTATTTCTTTCAATATCAATACTTTGTTATTGAATCAGATAGTTTTGTCAGAAGCTACAGACTGTACAATACAAATTTTCTACAATAATATAATAAGATATGAGACAATGTGTAAATATAGTACATGGCACTTGTAATTAAAAGAGTTGATAAATTAAAAAAATGATATTGTATTTACCATATTAATTCTATTGAGAGTCACACACATTAAAGTTTGTCAGTAAAGTAAATGAATTAAACCAAAATAAACAATGTAATGTATTAAAATGACAGTCCACTCTCGATTGTCTCAATTTAAAAACGTATTGTAATTAGATATTCGCACTTAAACTCTCTAATACTGCAAGCATCTTTTCTTAACTTTCTTTGTATTTTATTTCAAATTTTTTAAAAAAAAGATACAACCCTAACAGCTAGAAATATTACATAGATATTTTTAAAAATATATTTTATAAATATTTTTCGTGAGAGGTTTTTGAATATATTTTTCATATTTTTTTTTCTAAATATAGATAAAATATTCAATTAAAATATTTATTCCATATTTTAAAATTAATGTAAGCGCTATATTTTTTCTAAAATACTTATTTGTAAAATATTTATATGAAAATTGAGATTTTTTATGCAATCTATTTAATTTGTCAAAATGAACTAAAATTGTTCTTGATTATTTAGAATGTATAACGTCGATAACGAAAAGTTGAAACATTCATAGAGTTGTCTAAAAGCAAAAACTTGTTTTTCACACTCACCATACAAGTTAATAATCAATAATTCTGGCATCTTTTAAGGCATACTGAAGGTTTATCAAATTAATCACTTTTCAATTGAAGTGTTCTAAATAAAAAACAAACGTATTTATTATCATTTTATTTGAATAAGCCAATAAAAATGAAAAATATTCATTTTTAAGTCTAGCCTTGGCTGGTGCCAGGTACAACCCTATGGCTTTTTCATATCTTCGGTAGTGGCGCTCTCATGGCGTTTCCTTGTGGCCTCTAATACAATGCCAATTGTATTAGATCATACCATGAATAAAACATCGTACAACATTATCAACACCTACTAATACATTTGGAGCATTTACAATAATTGGAGTGGTAGCTACATTCTAATACTTACGATACTTATTTTTACTTTATTTCATAATATTTGAAAACATTCTACGTACAAACAATAAAACAACACAACGTATTCTAACCTCTATTTGAGGTTATGACGCTTATCTATCGAGATGAATCTCTTAAGCAAATCAACTAGCAATTTATCTAGTAGATGCAGTACATATATGATGCATAAAATTCCTACAATTATATTATTAAACGATTTCTGTACATAGCGATATTGAGCATTTCAATTATCTTATAAATGCCATGACATGTTCAAAGTCTTGCTTACCTCGTAGTCACCACAAAAACTAAAACACACCCCGTAACAATTAATTACACAGTTAACCCTAATCTGCCCTAATCGTATACTATTATAAACTATAACGTGTAACGGACAACGAATGAAAACGTTGATGATACGCACGTGCGCGTATGCATTCTATGTACCTAATTCATAGACGCATAAACAATACTAAATCATATAACACCGGCACCGTAATGAATAGAGGTGTTGTGTTGACGTTCGCAACTTACAAATATTACAAATAATATAATACAAAACGCAGATATATTAATAGAAAAGTTACAGCGCTCAACTTAGATACTAATTAAATCATATTAGATATATATTATCTAATTTAATCTTTAAACTATCATTTTAAATAGGTGCATATCTACTTAATATGTATGCATATTTTACCCATTTTATATTATTCGTCCTACGCACCAAATGTACAAAAGCAAAAATTCAATCTTTTTTTTATATGAAATAAATATTTACAGAAATACATAGCAAAATATTCTTGCAGAGTTATGAAAAATATATTGAGAAAACATTTGCAATAAAATATTATTAATGCTACATAACATATATATTTTTAAATGTTTTCCTAATATATTTTCTATAATATATTTTATGCATATTACATTAATATAACTAATATTCAAGAAAGATTTAATATTTTTTAAATATTTATAAAATATGAAATAAATATTATTGGTCACTGGGGAAAGGACCAAAGTGTTAAGTCTTGTAAAAAAAAAAACCGTTTCCTTTTACAAATATTGTATTTTTTTAATTAAAATTAACCATTTCAAGAACTCAACTACCTATATTTCAGAAGCGTTCGCGGAAAAATATTTTTTATACCATTCATTCTCATTGCTTTTTTCTCTCGAACCACTTCCTCTTGCGGTTTCCTTCTTAATATCCTTAATGTAGACCGTCCCACGCAGAAGGAAATTAAAAAGTAATTCGACCTTTTCAACGTGTACCCCACCTACAAGAAAACGACGGAAGATTTTTCTTGGCGCCTTTTTCTCCCTTAAAAACGGAGAGAGAGGTACTTCAAAATTGTCCCCATTAATTTTTGAGATAAGAAAAATTAGTTGGAGGGCAAATACTCGCGTAAGTGTATCAACTGTTTTTTTTTTATATATATATAAAATTTCGTCTCTCCGCGTAAAATAATTAAATAACTTATCGCAATTAAAAGCTCCCGTGGCAATTACCCGACGTAACAATTTTAGAATTAAGAAGAGGGGAATGTTTGATCTGTTAATGTTATTCTTATAGATACGTTTTTCCTTTTAAATCCCATTTAAATCCGAAATATCCTTTCGTTTTTCTCTCGATTCGCAAATAGGGAAGGAAAGAATACACACTTCGATACGGATCAGTTTCAATTTTACCACGATTGTAACCTTGCCAACCTTCGGCAGCGTGCTGCTCTCTGCTGCTATGCGGTATTAAAATTCTAAGCGTATCTTCTCGATTTCCGATCTAATAATCGTTCTGGTTCGGTGGCTGGTCGAATAATAAATTCCAATAATGTCTGTTATACGGGTTGTAAAAAAAAAAATAAAGGAAAAAATCATTTAAAGATTAACTTAATTTAGAGAGACGTCAATGCTATGTTTTTCTTAATAAATTTGTTTATTCGAATTGTCTAAATTAATTGTGTCATCCTTGCTATTTTATGTCGTTCGAAATAGTAATTAAATTGTTCTTTATTATAATTCTGTTCTATACACGGAGAAAAAAGTTTATTTATTCTTATACCAACTGTATGTTACATTTTGGTCTTTCTCAAGGCGATGTAACAGATTTCAAGCATGAGACTCAAGAATTATTATTAAAAATTAAATATAGGGGAAAAAAAACAAGAAAAAGGTCTTGATCCTCACAAAATTCTTTAATAAATCACACGAGACCGGTTTCGCTCTAACCGAGCATCTTCAGGTCAGAATCTATAGAGGAGGGTGGGGCAAGTTGGAGCCACGAGGCATGATTGGGGCATCGTCTTATCTACAAAACGCCTGTAAGCATCTGTCAAATAATAGCAGTCCTAATGTTGACAAGTGCTGTTTAATGTTTGTTGTAATGTAGGAAACTTTACTAGTCGTAATAACAAAGTTATTGCTGTTTGCGCGTGAATTTTGCAATTTCCAGAATTTCGTTATTATTTTGATGGTGAGTTCAACGGCCAATATCGGAAGCTTAAGTAAATTATTTACAACTACACTTTTTTGTGCTTATTAATTGACATGTATTGCATGTATTTTCTATAATAGTGGGTTATTTGTTTATTTCAAATATTTAATATGTTATTATAACATAACCAGAAAATGCCCCAAAGAGGCAAGATGGGGCTATTGGTACGGGGCAACATGGGGACGTCACTATCTCACTCTACAGTCTGGTCCGTTATACCTGGATTATGCCATTATGCTTTCTTGAAGATATAATGCCTGTTTCTCATGTTAGGAATAAAGTACAGGTTCAATTAAAGCGTAACAAGGGAAAAACAACAATCCTTACAAGCACTATGTATAAAAATCTGCTACAAGAAAATAGAAGTCTGGAGAATCCCTAAGACAAGTAGAAGTGCTGAGGGAGAGTTAAAGGAAAAAAAATGACAAAGAAGAAGAGATCAAGAAGCCGAATTTTGTAAGGAAAACAAAGAGATAGATTTTTAGAAAACGTCAAGGAAATAATCAAGTTCTTCTGTTGAGGAAGATGACGCTCAATGTTAGTATTGTAAGGGGAAGTATTGATACAATACCATAGATGGCGAGGTTGGGTACATGGAGGCTGTACGAATAACGTGGATGAGTTCGTCTTCTATTGTCTCATTGTGAAGATTAAGTTTAATGTTCTTATCGTTATTGTATTTTTTCATTTTAAGTAGTTACGCTTTAAAGAGTTTAAGCTTTGTTCCTGCATGTTTTTAAGAATATTTTAAGAATCAATTTTTTTTACCTATTATCTAGATTTATGGTACGATCCATTCTTAACTGGAACCCCATCTTGCCCCCATGGTGGGGCAAGATGGTGTTTTTACACATTTCTTTTCAAAATTTTCTCACAACATCAAGAGTACCCATCGAAAAATTGTAAATTCATCCATCAGCAGATAAATGTTTAAAGATTACAACAAGCGTACTTAGAACCTTGTATATCAATTTGCAATCCCGATGCAGTGTTATAAAGCTCAATGTTCCCATCTTGCCCCACCTTCCCCTACTCGATTAATTGATTTTAGTAAAACCGGTTTTAGGAAAAAACGGGTGAACCGTCTTCAAATATTTGGCGCTTTCCGCAGATGTATACCTATTATATATAAGGAATGCTCAGATCGATATTCCAACACGACAGGTTCCTACTTTATTAAGGCCCGCCTAAACTAGAGAGAATCTTCCGCATTTTCCGACCCGCCACCATATACACGTCACCACATTACCGTCGGCTCGTAAAACGTGTTCGTTCGTTCCCTCTCATATATAGCCCGTCGCGGAAACCTGCAACTCGACGCCCATAAATCCCCTAATGCCGCGTCGTCATCAGCTTTCGTCGACCGTCAAGAACACCCGTGCCTCTTCCTCGACGGCGCACATCCTTAAGCCGATTTCGCGAGATTTCCTCGCAATGACTGGCGCGACAGTTCTAAAACATCTTTGCGTTCACATCAGCACACGAGTAACATATCAAACCTATGTATGTATGTATATCACGTGAAACGACAAGCGAAAATCGACGGTGTATAGTTGGTATAATTAACCGGATTTGAAACTGAAATTGCAACGTCGTCAGGAATCGGTATATTAGGTACTTATTATAGTATAGAATGGAGAATATTCTTCGATGTTCCCACAGACAGCGGTAGAGATAGATGTTTATACGGGCGACCGCATTACGGAATATGGGATGAGAGCTGCAATTTGCGTCTTATAGAAACGTGTAATGAGTCTGCGTTTGCGGATAGGAACGGCGTCACTGTGTGAGTTATGTATGGAAGAAGCGTTACCGTTTGGAGTTGGTGCATTCGTTTTAAGCTCGGTTACGATTTATTACGGCCATTATACGAGTCCGTACGTCTAAAGAATTAAGAAAGATATAGTGGTAATTGAAAGTTTTTACAATCGTTATAGCTACCGTTCCGAAATTCCGGTAATGCATGTGGGCAATTCTTGGGAATAGAATAAAACATTAAAGTTCCGGTTAAAAGAAGAGTTAAATCAGACATAAGAAACATACAGAAAATTTATTGCTTTGGCTAATGTTATTCCCGTTTAAGTTATCTATGTGAATAGTCAAATAAGTACTACTTCTTTCCATCATTTTTGTATAGATGCTGTTATTCTCTAAATCACACAAATACTTATATCTTACATAAACAACAAAAAACTAATGAAGCTAAATTGGAAGGATCGCATTAATTAACTACAACCGGAAAGATATCATCATTCAACTAATACGCCCTAAGAGTAATATCAACTTCGGTAAAGTATCGGTACACTGAGAGAAAGAAATGCGTTAACCTAACAATAACTACTATGTTAACACAAAAGGTGTTAATGCAACAAATTTTGTATTTAATCCAACTAAAATAAGTCATTTGCGCAACTATTTATTTCTGTTAAAAAAAATCTGTTGACTGAAGAAACTTAGATGGTTGAAGGTAAGGTTTTTGTTTGGATGGACCGAAATGGTGATGTTAAAACAAAGAAATCTTAGTAGTTGACGGAAAACATTCATAGCATAATATTGAAACTAAAAAATGGTTAACTTAACCAAAAAAAGATGTTTTGCGCTTTGCGCATCTACATATGTAGATCTTAAAAGTATGGGTATATAGGTACTACGTTATACGTTTTATGTATAGTAATTATTAGAAAGTCCTTTTCTAGAAAACAATATCATAATTACAATGATTTAATAAGTCAGTATTTGTATATTATGGAATGTACCTATATTAATGTACATAGGTATATTACCTATACCGTCAGATACTCATTTGATCAATTTGTTGGTGACTTTTTGATCGGTTGCTTGCTGTTGCAAACCATCAGATATCAGATTGTCTTCGTTCGTGGCTCGTAATATCGTGATATATTGTGAGTTCTAATACCATGGGGGACGAACGAGTAAAAGAATTGTTAATTCAGTGGGGATTTGAATATCTAGCCTCAGTGTTTGCAGGTAAGCACATTTTGATTCTTATAGATGTTTTGGCAAACGAACGCCATATTAGAAATTTTGACTCCAAATGATAAAAATATTTTTTTTTTGTAATACAAGTGTACGAAACATTAGAATATAATGATCATTTTCAGGCATTTATTATAACACAAACTGATGAAACACGTTGTATTTATATGAAGGAACTCATTTATTGCAATTCATTTATGTTACATACGTTGTCAAATGGTCGGAAGTGTATTCAAATGTATTTGTAAATAAATATTTTTAGGCGTTACTTTTATATACCTACTATTATTGTAAAGTGTACTTACATATTTGGTACTTTATAACTGTTGTGAAGTTATTAATAAATATATGAACCTAAGTTAGTCATATTTTGTTTTCAAACCCCAATTTGTAATTAATAAAATTTCCAAAAGATCCAAAATGAGACTATTTGAATGAACAAATTTTTTGCTTCAAATCAACCAAAAAAAAATGTTTGCAGTGACACTCTTAATTTTGTGCACTCAACACGTTTTATTTGCTAATGTAACCATAAAGATGCATTGAAGCAAGAATTTATTTTTGTAGTTTCAACACAATTTCGAAGTTACGCTAAGCAGCAATGCTCGTTAAACAAAACATTTTTTTTTTGTTCTAACATACTTAGACCAGTATTGACAAATCAATTGTTACATCAACTAAACTGAAGTGTTGCATTAACGATTAAACTTGTTTAAATTGAAATTGAGGGTTCAGTTGAATCAACGAGTCTATTATTTTTAAGTTAACAAATATATTTCAACAAATCGTAAATTTTAATCTAACAATAAATTTCGGTGGGCCGTATTTAATGCAAATTTTTTGGTTGGTTATGCGTATTTTGGTTAAATCAATGCATTTCTTTTCCTCAGTGTAAGAATATTGTGTTCTATGATGATTTTTGAAAAACTCCTTTGTTTCAAAGATACAGGGCGAACAAGATTTGCGACAACCATATTCGATATTCGTTGAAATTATTAATGTAAATAAAAGTATGGTGTACGCCATTGAGTTTATCAAGTACAAAAAATTATTTACAATGCGTTGTTATTTTTTCGATCTCGATCACATGAAACGGCTGTTTTATCTAGTAGTGGATTTCATTTGAATACGTCTCATGGGTCGCATTTGTTTAGATTGAGTGACGTTTGGCTGTTTGGCGTCTTTAATAGTTAGTGAATCCTCTATCATGATGTATACGAACGCCGAGATGACTGACATGCATTTCATGTATGGACTTGCCGATGGCAACTCATTAGAATCTAGACGATTGTACATTAAACGATTTCCTGTTACCGACCGAAAAATCTTCGAAAACATCCATCGACGTCTTCGTGAAACAGGCACAATGAAACGAAGTGGAGGGCCAGGAAGATCAATGACTGCAAGAACGGTACAATTAGAACAGAATGTGTTGGAGATGATAGAGGAAGATACTGGTAGTTCTACGCGAAAAATTGCAAATACTTTGAATGTAAGTCATTGGACAGTTTGGAAAAGTCTTAAGGACAATTTGTTGTATCCATACCACATTCAACGCGTTCAGGCACTACTACCTGCTGATTTTCCACCACGTATTGCATTATGTCAATGGATATTGCAAACATTAGTTCGCATCCCTCTATTCCTGACACAGATTTTTTTACCGACGAAACCAGTCTCTCAAGAAATGCAATAAGGAATTTTCATAATAACCATGTGTGGGCAGATGAAAATCCGCATGAGTTATTTGAAGATCGTTTTCAACATCAGTTTTCGTTGAATGTTTGTGTTGGAATTGTGGGTGACTATCTAATTGGACCGGTATTTCTACCAGGACAACTTACTGGCGTGGTGTACCACAACTTTTTGGAAGCAACGCTGCCTGAGTTTCTGGAGGATGTACCATACGCGACAAGAATTGCAATGTGGTTTATGTACGATGGTGCACCACCACATTTCAGTTTGATTGCTCGTAATTTTTTAACAGCAATATTGGTCGAGGTGGGCCACACGCATGGCCTGCTCGATCCCCAGGCTTAAACCCCCTAGATTATTTCTTCTGGGGATCTCTGAAGTCAATAGTTTACGCTACTCCAGTGGAGAATTTGGACGATTTGCGAAATCGGATAATTGCTGGGTGTAACTAAATTAGAAACGACTCTAGTGTGTTTGAAAGAGTTCGACAGTCAATGACGAGAAGATTGAATGCTTGTATTCAGGCTTTATTTATTGTAGATTGAGCAACTTTACATGTACTTTTTGATAATAAAATGTTGTTACTGTTGCAAATCTTGTTCGCCCTGTATCTTCGAAACAAAGAGCTTTTTCAAAAATCATCATAAAACAAAATATTCTTAGAAAAGGCCAATAGTAACCCCTTGAATTTTTGCCGCATGTATAGGTACCACAAACAAATTTATGCCGTGGCTGCAGCTGTTATTAAATTATCGTACTACAACTAAAGTTTAGTCAGTCTAAGGATTTAATCCAAAAACGTTAGTGCATCCTATACTCACTGTATATCATAGCTTTTTCCTATTTATCCAATTAAAATTATCAAATATTTTCCATTCCATTCAGTGTTTACATAAAATTGTTTTTTATTACGAAAACATATTGAATCGGCTACACAGACCTGGCATTCGCATATTTACATACTTAAACGTGTTTAAATAATGAATTAACCATCTCTTGAATTCCTCGTCATTCGCATTTTCCAATTCGTCTGTCCCTTCCACGCGCCCCTTCGACCGTCTGTGTCGTAAAACTAGCGTCATGCCGCTCTCCCACGAAACGGAAAATTCTCCCTCGTAAAACAGACAGCCCCAAATACCTATGCATGCAGCGCCCGCGTGGTATCCGACCATCAATTTTCGATTCCAGCGCAAATATTTACCTCAATTCGCGTAAAAACAGAACCCATACCACGCCACGCCACGCCGTTATCCGCGCGTATGCCGAAGGGAATATCCGGTCTCCTTTTTTGATATATTTTTTCCGGGCATCGTGAAAATTCTAAACGCACTCTAGAGAATGGGATAACTGGATGGATGGGTATATTTCGCTCATACATCACTCCGTATGCGTGTATAAGTATCTGTGAGGATGTATCGGGCGTAGGAAGTTGAAGTCACGTATCGAATTATTTTCCTATTGCTCGGTGTTGTCAGGAGATCGCTTGGAGATTGTATGAGCGTGCAAGACCGTTAACGCAGTTATTGAATTTTCCACACAAGCAGTTCCGAGATGTTTTTGCGAAATTAACTCTACAATGGAAAAGCGTGTCTTCCTTTCGTGCGTCTAACTTTATTGCTGAATAAACAACTGTCAAATTTAACAGAACCGTCAAAATATACTCAGTGACATGGAAAAGTGTGGCAAATATAAATGGCAAACTTTCTGTGGAAAATCCCTAGAAGAAAATAATTATAACTAAATACTATTTCTAATAACAGGTTTACCAAAACAATTCCATGCATAATAGATGTTTTCTTGTTCATATTTTCAATATACTATTACGGAATTTTTTAAGTCAAAACATCTAATCTATATTTTATACAGTAATTGACTGTAATTCAATTTGTGCTGTCATAAAAAGCAATAAAAATAAAACATTAGAAAAGAATATTTTTTTTTTTAAAGATAACAATTATTTCAAAGCGTATGATTTTTTTTAGATTTTGATAAAATAAATTCCCAGTTTTTTATTTATTTTATATATCCACATTAAGAAAATTCTTATGAAACTGAAAACTGTACCTTAAACAGTTTTGTAATCAAAGTAACGGCTTCAGTAAATTTATTTCTTCAAATAAGTATACACCAACACGTTTTTAAGTATTCGTAAATTATATCATATGAACATCTGCGAACAATCGATGGCTACAATAAAGAACAAAAGAAAAGTATATACAGGTGACATAGAAAAAACTACAATACATAGCAACATGTAATAAGAGGATCACGAAATAACAAAAAAAAGTTCCTATATACTAATATCCGATTGCTTTTTGTTTTCAAGTTACAAACTGTTTTTGTTCTTGTATTTTAGTATTACCTAGGCAATAAAAAATATTTTAAGGTAGACTGTGATTTCATGAAACAAAACATTTGGTAAATGTCAAACCAATATTAGCATAGCGTCTTGAAAGTTTTATTTCGAAATGGAGCGCTATATACTTTCGTAGAATACAGGGACATGATCATGTGTTACGCGGAAGCTCGTTCAAATTCTTCCGAAGCTCAATGATCCATTGAGCTTCGGAAGAATTTAATGGGTATCTCTCTCGATAGATCCTATCGAGAGAGATACCCATTAACGGCAAGTTCCTAATGTTAGGACATTTATTGACGTTTGCGAGAAGATGGTTGCTTTAAAAAATCAAAATTTGATTCTGGGGTTAACAGAACTCGTCATACTGTTGCAAATGAAGAAGCTATTTTGCAAATAGTAGAAGACAATCCTAGAATAAGCACCAGAAGAATAAGTGCCACAAGTAGATATCGATCATCTCATTTTGTCGATGCCTATACAGGGTGTATCAGATATAGAGGTAAACATAATAATATGTAGCAGCTGTAATCATATACAATCAAAAAGTCTTAATGCACAGGGGATTTATCTCTAAGCATTAACGAGAATTTTTTTTTTATAAATGCTGTGGACTAGAGCCGCACCTGTGCCCAACCTAAATGCTGTCCCCGAGTATACCCCCACATACCACTATCAGTCAGCCATTACCGCTGTTAGTTTTGTGTGGATCGCCCACTTCGAACATTTTATTTAAATTCTTCCCGTCTCGAAAAAACGATCCTTTTCAGGACCGTCATGATTTCATATAAAGAAAATCGAAGCTTGATGCATCGGCAAAAGCGCGGGAATGTATAGATTTATTTTCGCGCGGTATCATAGTAAAAAGGCGTGTTTACAAATTTTCTGTATCTACATTTATTTCTGTGTAATTCGATTCAATTAATTTTGCGTTATATGATTAAATAAATCCAAAAGAAATAACTCAGATTCATGCGGTACCGTTTATTAACAACTAACTCTCGATTCGACAAAGCAAAAGAAAAATATTTACGTTTTTTGTAACTACTTAAGTCGCATATCCGGTGAAACTCGAACTTCTTATCAGGATATTAAAAATAATACTTTGTAGACTTACTAAGAATGCTCTTAACAAAAAAGGAATGTTTATTTTATAAAAAGAAGAAATTTAAAATGCCTCAGCTTTGCTATTTTTACAAGGGCCTTTATTTATATAGAATGACGTTAAATGAACTTACGGCATACCATTAAGAATAATACTAAGTGAGTTCAATGTATTTATACATAATACCACGTTTAGTGGGTGCTTAACATGACATTTCCTTGCATCAGGCCCGAACTAAAGAATTTTTGGCTCTAAATTTTACTTTTTTTTATTCTTTAATGATGAAAACCGGTTTCGATGGGTTTGTGCTTTATATGTCGTGTAGTTAACACTTAAGCAAAATTTAATTTTTTATTTGATACACCCTGTATAGACGTTTACAGGAGCGTACTCAGCTACTGTGTCGCCAAACACGTTATTTTATTTTTTTGGTATTACATGTCAATAAAATTTCTTGCAAATAAGATGAAATGTGAACGTCTCATCTTAAAAAAAAAGGAAAAACCGTAAAATATCCTGGCAATAGCAGAAACAATTTGATGGGCATACAAATCGCAACATTACCATCTATAATTTAATACGCAACGCCGACAAAATATCATCTCTTTCTCGGTACTATATTATTATATTCTCTAGTGCGCCCTTTATAACAATATCTACATATTAGAGAAAATATGTATATTTATGGCCTACCATTTATCTCCTTTTTTCTATTCTACTTCGCAGCTGTAGGATTGCTCATTTTTGCAAATATGCAAAGAAAGATAAAACGTATTGCTGTACTAGTTATTCAAGATGATCTCCTCCAATTAGAATAGAGTTGTCATTTCTATTATGAACCATGAAATAATAAATACGCATAGTATCTGGATCAATTTTATTAAAAATAATTGTTATTTGATCGAAGCGATGTTCCTTTCTTTTCTTTCTATTCTTACAATAACTAAAATCATCTGAATGACTAAAAAATCCTAATACAAAAATTTTATATTTCAAAGATCACAAATCGTAAAAAAAAACATTTATTGATATCTTATTTACATTTTCAGAGCCAGTGGACGTTCTTTTATCACCTCTCAAGAGTTGGTCCGGTATTTTTGAATCACCCTGTAGAACAAACATTTATTAAGCAAAGATACCGTACATTAAATCATTAAATTAAAAAAGCGCAGTAAATAAAGTATAATATTAGTATAAAAACTAGGTTATTTTACTATGGTAATTTACTGCAGTAAATTTTTAACACTGCGTAGGCTTTCACGGCCGGTGTAACTATAACTAACAGCAGTTCAGTTATCCTGAAGAAGCTGTCAGTATGAACAGCGAAACGTCGAGCGAAAGTTTTGACACACGGCGAAACCCGCAAGAAGCTGTTAGTTATAGTAAATTTTTAAGTTAAAAGATGTCAAAAGTTACATTCTTATATCTTGAAAGGCACTATGCATTCTTACTTAGGGCAGCTTATATAATACATATCTTCTTTATTTACGTAAACTCAGAAGAAGGATATTTAATTAAATTGGCTTGTAAGATACCCAAAAAACAATTAGTTTCCTGCAATATTCGTCACTTGTTATACACTTCAGTTGAACATCCCTTTCTGTCAGTTTTTATTTCGCATCTCCTCACAGCATTCTCATGCACCCCAACAACACGCCTTGCGTAAGCAATTAGCCGTATTAAAACCGTTCTTATTACTCTCTGTCAATCAATCAGTCCGCCAGAGTCCGCTTTTGTCCCTTTAAACCCCCTACTTAGAGAAGCCAAACGGGTATCATTCGCACGTCACCAGAAAATGACCTGCTCCCTCTCACCTCCGAAGAACGAAGATGGAATGACGCGTCGGCCGTTTCGTCACACATCAGAGAAGGCTGTCAATGCCTGTCTAGCGCGGCGTCGGTAATTTAAACAGCGGTTAGGCTATAATACATAGACAGACAAGTTCGACTTCGAACGGATCCAATTTCTCTTCGGTAGCTCGATCGACTAAATAGATCGTTCACTGTCGGGTATATACGGGACAAGGAAACTGAAAAGTGCTCGGCAAAGTTTAAAACGTGAAAACTGACAGATGTGGGATTAGAAAATTGTAAATATTTAGTAGTGTGTGTGAAGAATAATGGAATGAGAATTTAAGCTGGAAATCTCATTATTATGGAGGAGATATTTACTAAATTGTCAATTTGAAATTACAATATGTATCTATAGAAAATAAGAATAATTGTATAGGATGACATTAAGCCACTAAATATGCCTTAGTTAACTAACGCTAATTAATACAACTAGTTTCAGATCGACAATTTAGCAAATATCTTTACGTTAATAATGAGATTGCCATCTTAAATTTTTCATTCAATTATTCTTCCCTTATTAAGTATACTCGTATATACAAAGGTTGACCAATAGCACCGATGAGCCTTGGTAAGGTGGAACGTACTATCTGTCTATTTAGTGTTTTAACCGATGTCATCGATTTTTGTCCGTATGAATCAAATCGATACTTCTGAGTCAAATTAAAAACCGGATAAACAGGATATCTTATGCCCGGTTTTTCAATATTGGTTTAAATTCGATTTTGAGTTTACGTTCGAATTTTACGTTCAAACCATATTATACTGCTGGTCACAGCATTAGTTGAATCTTGAACCGTACAAGAAAATTGTTTCATTTTGAGCGGAGTTATGTACGAAGCTTAAACTTTAATATCTCCCTCAAATTGAATATAACCATAATACATAACCTTAAAATAATTGTTTGTGACATCTGATGTCACTCTGACATTAACGAATTTACTGGAATTTTCTGATGAAGACGTTATTAATTGAACATTTTGGGCGTATTAGAAGACCAAGAATTAATCGTGGGCGTCCTACTAATTTTGAGATTTGGGATGAACAAGATTTCTTTTTGAGCTACTGTTTATAGAATGATACCGTAATGCGAATGCTTAACCGTATAGCTAATAATAAAATAAAACTAATAGGTATATAATCCTAGAAATTTGTAAGTATATTACGCATACATATGAATTCGGAGATCCCATTAATTTATTTTATAGAAACACACGCTTAAGACCGGAGGAAATGTTATTGCCGATATCAACTCCTAGCAAAATCATTTAAAGAATATCCCACGTTATTGCATATTTAAGAGATAATCACATTGGCTTCCCTTGGAGTAATGACGAAATCCAAGAAGTAATTGAAGGCTAATATGAGATTGCTTCTTCTCTTAGATTGATTGGTATAATCGGCTACACATGTTAAAATTCAATACCAGGTATTAATAATAATAATAATAATAATAATAATAATAATAATAATAATAATAATAATAATAATAATAATTTAGTACTAATATTTTTCTACGTTTAATCCATTTATTAGCGCATAGCGCAAAATTTAGTGCTTACTCCAAATAATATTACGAATTTGTGTTCTAATCAGAACATATTTGTAGATATTATATTGGAAAATTAGCAAAATATCTTTAAAAAATAATGAGTTCCTAACATCTTACACTCACACAATACTAACAGTTAATGATATATTTTTTTATATTTTGCAGGGGGCGATAAAGCCGAGGTATACAGAAATTTTCAAACAGTATGTGATCATAAGTTAAAAATTTTCTGTGATAATAATAACATTAGTCATTGTTTGATACATTCTCTTTATTCAAAATAACTTACCCACTGTGCTCTAAAAAGAACATTTTTTTCTTGCAAAATATATAAAGAAAGCGAAAAAACGGGCGAGAAACAACTAATAATAAACCAAATACACAAAATAACGACGCTATAAGTGAGATTTGATAACTGACATGTGCCATGATAGAAACCGGAAACTATGCACTATTTTAAATATTGTACTTATACAATGCAGTAATATGGCTATCTCTATCTGTCACATTCATGAAATTACTCCTTGTATCTTTTTCTTCTAGACAAGCGGAAACGTTGCTTCTTTTTTCAATAGCAATGCTTGAACAAAATAGTCAAATCAGAAGTTTGTCTTTACTTGTATGACATATCAATGACGTTGGTTAAAACACTAAATAGACCGATTATACATATGTAGTACATTGATTAAAATACATCACCCTACTTTTGTCGCACCAGGTCAAATTTAAAAAGGAGTTGAGTTTTCTAAAAGCCGAGTACGATAAAACACTTTTATGTCATGCTAGTTCATTATTGTGTTTGTATTGCTTGTTACCAACTACATGTATTTTATGGTCCGCGCGTTGCCTCTTCATGGATATTCTACAAAGTGTTCTTTCATTCAGTTTGATAATTTGTCATATATTCTTTCGATTGACTTTTCTGTTTGATAGTGTTTTCCTAGCAACGATAGTGTCTATTATGATAAATTGACATTGTTGTTAAGATTAAAAGTAAATTTTCGGTTTTTTTTTTTTAATATTATGGATGCAATAACAAACTAGTATGACATAACAGTCTGTATGTATATGCACTGAGGGTATTAATATGACAGCCTTAATTTTAGCAGTATAAATTTTATTAGTTTGAGGATTTGTTTGTTAATTTCATTAACGACAATACGTAAATCTTGAGGGATGTTGGCAATTGGTGGATATAATTATGACTGCCATGTCCACAGGCCGAGGCACGCCTTAACGTTAGCTTTCTTGCTTCAGAAACAGCAATTCGTAAATTTTGAGACATGTTCAAGATCTTGGCAGGCCAACGTCCTTCTTAACATCGGCGGAAATCAGAATATTGTAATAATAGTTAATTGATTATTAATTCGATCCGTCGACGAGTGTTCGAGTACTATAGAGTTACCCAATATAAAAATTCTCGTTTATAACTTTTTTCCCCACTTTATCATATGTAAGTTATTATATTTACTATAGTTATAAATGCCACATTCTCTTGTTATTAAAATAATACCGTGCATCCGCGTTTAAACTAACATTCTGTATCTCTTCCTATATTTCTTCCGACTTAATCCATTTACATTCGAGGTCAATCCGATACAAATTGCGGCGCTGCATTACCCGGATAATAAAACCACCGTATAAATCGCCTGCGCTACCTACTTTAGTGCTCTGAAACGACCGCTTACCAAATCCCCCGGATTTTTCCAGTGATTTGTGCCCGGGAATTCGTTGGCAAACACCTTTGCCTTGCTTTTATTTGCGCACACCACTTTCGTCCATATACATCATAGCGAACCGTATGAGAACTAAAATAAATAAACTATCTCAAAAACGAAAAACAAACATTCCACCATCACGTACATTTCTTTTTCTTCCTGATAATTGCCATCAGTTCTCCCGAAACAACAAAAAACAATACCAAGTCGGAATTTATTTTTTGCGCCGCAAAATTGCGCTGATCTTGGAATGGCACGGTATATATAGGCAGGCTCAAAGCGGCGTGGGACGAGAGGCAAAGAGATGGAGGATTTAATAAAAGTTTTAATCCGAGCCGGCTCCGGTAGAAATATGAGATTATTCGGATTGTTTGGGCTGGCTTTTTGCAGCGGCGAGAGGTGGTATATATAGTCAAATATTTGAAAAGTTCCCGTTTCCTGGGCAAAGTCAGGGCATCCGGTATCACTTGACGTATTAATGTAATTCGTGCAAACTTTTTAAAATTCGCCCCCGGTTTGCATATAAATCGTTTTAGATTCGAGATGCTGTGACGTGTGTCCGCGTTTTCTGCTTTTATAATGGATGAGATAGTAGTTTTTGGGCTTAGTGATGTCGTAAAAAAAAAAGTTTGGTTCGAAGCAAGCAGACAATATTTCTCTGTTAAGCAGATGGAATTGACAACAAATAAACGCAGTATTCAACTATACGCTGTAATAAAAAAAATGTTTAGTGACGTTACGTATATAATAAAATTATCTGTACATCGATTCGCCATGATCATTTAAATTTACCCCCATAATTAAATTTGGTAGGTATAGAATAAAAATAAAAATGGTTCATTCCATTATGTTTATTAGAAATATCTTTAGAAGTAGTTGCATGTTTCGGTCTTTATTGGCCATCTCCACGCTAACTAGAAATTAAAAGGTACGTATAATTATCTTAATATAAACAATTAGAGTAATATTCGGGTATTTGGTCTGTCGAATCAAATTAAATAAATACCTTGATATTTCCTTATTATTTTATAATATCTTCAGGGGGCACTAAAAATGTACAAGATAAAATGAAACAAGATATAAAAGTACAATAACTAATTGCTTACAAAGTTATAGGGTGTAATAACAGCTGACAAAATAATAAATAGTTAAAACATTTAAATGCAAGACAAGGCTAGATGTATTAACAAAGAAATGTATATAAATAAGTAGAAAAAAAATATTAGAGTCACACATATTAGTAATGAAAGATTTTTATACAAAAATTTGACGATATTTTTTAAGATGTTTTACAATAACAGTTATCCTAGACACATTCTAAATAAATTGATTTATTCTTCTAATATGTTTGATGGCCCTACAGATCAAGGAGCTTCTTTACAATTTAAGTATTACAAACTTCTCTTCATACGACGGTTTGACCAATAAAATCATACAACATTTTAAACCATTTGCAAATGCACAAATGGCAAAATACAACATATTAACCATTGGCAGTATATTCACTAAAATTAAAGATAAAACTCTAATCTAATCAAAGATATAGAGTAAAAGTCCTTGTACCGATGTCAATAGTTGTTATGTTGTCAGAGTCGCAATTATAAAGAACAGAATAGTTCAACATAGAGATGTCTAACTAGTCAAAACTATTAGGACTGAAACTAATCCCCAGTACACGGCACGAGACAACACGTGTCTCTGATTGGGTACCGGGACATGAGGATATAAAGGGCAATTAATAGGATGAACTACAAGGGACACCTCTTGGTCCAGAGCCCCTATTGGGTCACTAAGCATCCGCAAGAAGGAAGATCTGGACCTGTTAGATAAAAAGAGTACAAAGAAAGGGAGGTCGACTGAAAGTCACTCATACCAAAACTTGAAGGGATGGGAGTAGTTTCTGATAACCTCTCAGGCGCAGTAGAAGAAGTTAAAACCATTAGGTTGGTAACTAGACACTTCCCTGAAAAAAAAGCATCTTACAACACAGCCGTGTAAGCGAACCGTGGTGTAGAAGATGCGAAACTACAGAGCAACGAATTTACATGAATCTGCACATGTGAGGAACTGAATACTTAGGCAGAGACTTCGGGAGAGATCTATTGGAGCCTCGAAGGCCTCAATTCCCACTGGGCAGATATTGGGCTTTATAAGAACACAGCGCTCCAGAGAAATAGAGAATTAATAGGGATGGTACAAGAACTTGCTCAGTGCCCGAACAAAGTGCCCATCCCTAACTTGCAATGAATGATAAATGAAGAGTGATTGTCGTATCGAAAACATTCGTGTGTCTTATCTCCGAATACTGTCAAGATCTTAAACATAGTTTAATTATGATGGTATTTCCATCCTTGAATCAAAACAAAATTACAAAAAAGCGATTATTTTGGAAACGGTAAATATAAAAAATTGTAATAATAACAATTTTAAAACTAATTCAATCAATTAATAGTATTATTGCAAGATCTTCAATCATATTTTTATTCCTAATTTATTTTTATATGTATAACTGTAACAACTTTTTTATGAATACGTCTGCTTTGCCTAGCATTTAAATGTTTAACTATTTTTATTTTCAGATGTCATTACGTCCTATAATTTGTTTTAGCAACACTAAGTAATTTTTATCTGTTTCTTTTATTTGCATATTTTTAGTGGCCCTTAAGAGTTATAAATAATAATGAATATGGAGGTATTTTTTATTTAGTTTGATTTGACAGACCGAACTTTACCCGAATATTAAGTTTCTTTCTGTGAGTGATACAGAAAAATTACCAGAAATATTTATACAACAGATGCCTAAAAATCGCCACAAAAAGCAGGGACTTTTCACTTAAAAATAATAGGTTAGATAACGCCCTCTGGTGATGGTGGTTCAATCTAAAATAACTGTTACAGAGTATATCCGTATGGGAAATAAATGTGTTTTAGAGTTCCCACATTGGAGTTTGCTGCCAAAATTTCAACATTTTTACACTTTAGAGAGAGATCGCTTGCCCATTCATTGGCTGAACACGTGTAATTAATATAACAACAGATTCGTCTTTAATTTTACGGGACGCGTATAAAAGCTCCTTCGTAAGCAATACACCGGAGAGAAAGAGATCGTACAAGCAATCGGACCACTCTGTCCAAATCACCTATCACCAACTGCTCAACTATCAGCTTCAACTCTAGACATCGAAGAGAAACGTTAAATAGGCGGGAAATTTATACGCCTGGGAAGCAATCTGCGGTCTGATGGGCGGCCCTTCCTTCGACGACATACATAAAATTGAAGACTATACAGCGCTGCTACTATCGGGTTACCAACGGACGCGAAATTGGAAATGGTCCGACGGTCCGGTTGCAATCTTTTCGATTCTGTCGCCTATATTTCGCAAGAGATTACATCCGAAGGGATAAATCGGAGATCACTCCCGTACACTGTACAAAAAATTACAGTTAATTTTGCCATGGTAAAATTAGGAAATACATTACATGGAATAACGTTGTGGAATTTACCAAAAAATCATGTAAATTTTTTTACATGTTTTTTGTCTAGGATATTTAACATGTGAAAAAGAAATTCTCGGTAAAATTTATTAGCCTTTTTCATATAAGTTTAAGATTGTAACAAAATGGTCAAAAGGGAAATTATACAGGAAAAAAATGTATATTTTGTATTTACTCTTAAAATTTACTTTAATAAGTGTAAAATTACGATTTTTTTTTTGGGTATTTAGTGACTTTAAAAGTAAATTTTACTATGAACTACTTAATTTTCTGTAAAAATATGAGGCTTTCTTTATATTTATTGTTTACTTGAATTTTTCGGTAGAAACTATAGTATCATGGAAAATAACGAATTCATACGCCGCAATATGTGAATTGGTTTATTGGTTTATTATTCTGTGCGCGTAGGTAATTCTAATTCTGCTTGTCGAACTTATTATTGGCTCAATGAATCATGTACTGTGAAAACAATCGTAGGTTTTCCGCGTAGCGTGTTCATAT